>JBBPDC010045308.1:0-11623 GCA_037974485.1 Hemigrammopetersius urotaenia
TCTTTTTCTCTCTTTCTCTTTTTTTGTTTCCCAAACGCCCCTCCCCCCCCCCCCCGTCTCTCCCTCTCTCTGTCTCTCTTCTTTTTTCTTCGGACTAATGCGTATATATGCATATATAATGCATATGTTTTGTTATTGTAAAGTGGTGAACTTTCTAATTACCACAAGTCTTTTGTAAAGTACCAGGATTTCGGATTTCAAGACTCGAGTCTTGAGCCGACAAAAAAAAAAAAGAAAAAAGAAAAAAAAGACTTTGACTCGAACACCAGTGAGTCGAGACCCAGAGTGTGAAGTGCATTACTTGTTTGATGCATTTCAGAGGCTTGTTTCTTAATACTTTTCCGTAATACTTTATAGCATAACTTCAGATTTACACCACAGTGACTCTGCAGTGATGGCCTGGTGTTCTCTATACACCACTACAGTAACTGTAACACAGCACTCAGATCAAAGCAGAAACGCGCAGAGCATATATGCAGTCACGGTGTGGGTGTGTGTGTCTATATTTAGTTTAACAACACCAAATACCACATCGCACCATCCAGCAAACCTCAGTATCTCCTGTCTGTGTGTCCTCTCCCGCAGGTGGAGCTGCAGTCATGTTGTGTGTTTGTGCCGAACGACACCCTGCCGTGCCCGAGCACCATCGTGTGCGGTGATATCCCCGGCACCGTGCGCAGCTGGTATCACAACCAGGCATCAATGCCAGGCACTCTGGTGGTCTGCCTGCCCCAGGTCAGTGTGCTGAGCGCTGGACACAGACACATGGAGCCCCTGCAGGACATCCCCTTCACCATACCCAGACCAGTCTTGGAGGACGGTAAGACACCTTTACCAGAGTGTTTTATTGATCCTGGAGGAAATCGCTTGTTACGACTGAACACGAACACACACACACACACACACACACACACACAGACACAGACTCAGAGACCGAACAATATAAAATATCTAAAAAGTCTAAATAAATCCAATAAAAACACAAATACTGTTGAGCACACACAGTATTTCACAATTCAGCAATCTCACTGTTTGTTGTCCTTTACGTTAATTACGTTCATTTTAGCCTTTTATTTATACCTTACCATGAAACTACATGATGAAGAGGCATCTTCTGTAAAATGCTACTGTCTCAGTGGGCATAATAAAATACAGTTCAGGCGTGTATTCCTCTGTTTCAGCTTCAAGGCCGGTCTGTGTGTGTGTGTGTGTGTGTGTGTGTGTGTGTGTGTGTGTGTAATTTTTAAATCCAGATGTGAGTTTTCATGACTACTGCTGCCAGGCTGTTCCCCCACACACGTTGTCTTTGGCAGCAGTGATGTGAGCGATGGGGAGGGGCGGGGGGCAGAAGGGAAAACAGTGATGTCACAGTTCTTTCATTCACACTGTAAAAGTTAACAGTGCATTTGTTTTGTGAGGCAGGCGGCCCTGATCCACTCTCCTGTACACACAACATCAAAGCACACACACACACTCCGACAGCACAGAGACGCAAAACTGGACACTCATTCACCACACACACACACACACACACACACACACACACACACACACACACACACACACACACACACTGGACACTCATTCACCACACATACACACACATTTCACAGGAGGCGGGCAAGCTGGCAGGTTTAAAGCAGCAGTGGTAGTTTAAGAACCGAACTGCCCTTTTCTGTAGTTTAGTATTATAAATAATAAGTAACATGTTCTAAGATTCCCTTAAACTGACAGAATATTAAAATATCTGACATTTTTTGATAGAATAATAAAATGCTTAAACTTTTCAGCAGTTGTGCCCTTGTGTAAATGGCTGGTAATGTGTTTGAGTGACACTAACAGACACACTATAATAAACTCACACAAATATGTAAATGTGTGGCTGTGTGGATATGTTTATGTGTGAATGATTTCTATGTAAAGCGTCTTTGAGTACCTTTAAGAGCACTCTATAAATGTATTATTATTATGATGTTGATGTTGATGTAGTGTGTGAATGTTCCTGTGCAGGGGGTGCGTTCCCGTGGACGGTGACCGTGGGCCAGTTCAGTGTCTACACCCTGCTGGGGCACCAGAGCTCTCTTTCCCTGCTGGAGCCGATAGGCTGCACCTCCACCCTCGCCGTCACCTCCCATAAACTACAGCCAGGCCCAACAGGATCCACTACTGCTGACTTAAGACCTGCCTTCATCATCTGTCTGCATGTAGACCTGCAGCCACTCCACCTGAACCTCCATAACCCACAGGTGGAGCTCCACGTCCCACAGTCACTCACATTTCACCTCTTTAGCCCTCACAGTGCTCCTCAGCCGAGGTTACAAACTTTTAGCACAGCTCTGTAAGGACAGACTGGAAAAGGAAACAAAACACTTCTGCATATGAAACCCACTAATACTGTGTTCTATGGTTATTGTGATTCTTATAGGAGAGGTTATTTTGGGCTCTTGCATTGCCCCCTGCGGCAGGGAAGACTCCCTCTCTGGGTGGAAACAGTGGGTAATCCTCTCTGAGCTGCATGTTGTTTTGTTCATCTGAAAATGAGCAACAGAGCTCACTTTCAAGTTTAATTCAGTTAGTGAGACACAAATGAGAAATGCGAGAACACAGATCGCTTATTTTGATTAAAGAGGAAATGCCAAGACTCATATTCCGCATTTCATGAAGTGTCTTTTTGTTTTGCCTAAAATAAAATGAATATTGACGTATCTGTGCAGATGTATCTGTGCAGACGTATCTGCGTTGATTAGATTGATACTGAAACTGTAACTTGTGTTTTGATAGTTGACCCGAGGAGGAAGGGGTGCTTAGCAAGCACTTCACTGTGAATTTTCTTACCTATAAGAAATGTCTCCAGATGATGCCTGACAGTGTCCAGTGATCGCTCTGGTTCTGCTTTACAGGAACTGGCCACTGAAGAGATTCAGACTAAGTTTAGCTGAGCCATTTCTCATCTGATGGCTTTGATTTTGTTGTTAATGTGTGAAATCACTGCTGCTGTAGACTGCAAGTATCTTAGCTCATGTACCTTCATGAACCTGGACAGATCGTTTCCATCCAGGAGGATCTGTGAGGATGCTGAAGGTCATGATGCTGATTTTTAATGTCTCTGGAATTCTCAGGTGCAGCTACTGTACGAGTTATTTCTGAGGTGGAACAGCATTCAGGAGCATCTGCAGAGGAGACGAGCTCAGCGTCCGGCGGCTCCTCCCCTCGCAGAGCCCCCCTCCCCTGTCCACAGCAGCGCGGGCACCGTGCCCCCCGACACCAGCACCCTCAGCCCCTCTGCGGACCTGGGCTCTCCGACAGAGGTCAGATATCTCACACACACACACACACACACACCCGTACCCTCAGCCCCTCGGCGAACCTGGGCTCTCTGACAGAGGTCAGATATCTCTCTCACAAACACACACACTTTTACATACACACACCACACCAGCACCCTCAGCCCCTTGGCGGACTTGGTCTCTCCGACAGAGGTCAGATATCTCTCTCTCTCTCACACACACACACACACACACACACACACACACACACACACATATATACACCAGCACCCTCAGCGGACCTGGGCTCACCAACACAGGTCAGATATCTCACACACTCTCACACATAAACTCTCACACATACACACCACGGCGGCTGCTCTCTTGTCCTCCTGCTGTCTGTGTGAGTTCTTTCTGACCCTTTCCCAGCAGAGCACTGTGGATTTGCTCTCCATCCTTCAACTGCAGCTTCTTTCCATCTTACTGTCCCAAACACGTCTGCACACATACAGAGGAGGGGTATTTTTTGGTTTTATTAATGATAATTGAATGTAAATCTGACCCTAATAGAAGGGAAACTGTTAAGACTATTTATGTTTAAGATTAACACACCTTCCTCACAGGAAACACAATGGCAGAACAGTGAAGTTCACAAAGTGGGCCTGCAGAAGGTTCATGCTAGTATGTGTGTGTGTGTGTATGAAGCTCCAATACTGTAATACTGAGGTAATTACTAGTCTGTCATCAGGGAGGTGGAGAACACGCTCCGAGCAGCACTGCCAGCACTGGTGTGTGTGAATGTTTGTGGCTGTGTGTGAGAGATGGAGGAGAGTGGGTGGGGCAGTGACTGGACCACATGTGATTTTCTCCAGTGTGAACATCAGTAGAAGTGTCTGGAGGGGGCGGGTGATTGGGAGCTGTTTGGATAAGTCAGCCTGTTCTCTCTTTGAACACACACAGAGGGCCTGCAGTAGATCCTGACACCTATCTTTCTCTTGTGCGTGCACATTTGCTGGCACTTTGCTTGGTTCTTCCTGATGGACAAACAGCATCAAATCACAGAGCTGGATTCAGTTATTCACACACACACACACACACACACACACACACTGTAATGTCCTGTTTCGCGGGGGTTACATTCCAAGAGCACCGACTTATAATGAAAAACCGCATTGTTGTGTTTTGGCAAAACAATAAATAAATAAAGTGTATACCCCCAAACCTTAATTTCGTGTTAAATAATCAGAATCAGAAAGGTTGAAAGGTTGAAAGAACTCTCTCTACCCACATGTTTAGACAGGGCACAACTCACTAATACTAAATAAACTGAGATAACTGTTGAAAATTAGGAGGGGGGTGGGGTTAAAATACTAAAATACGAGCACAAGACATGGACAGTCATACTACATGCTGCAGCAGCTTCTTCTTCTTCTTTTTATGGTGGTTGACAACTTTTAATTGACATTTCATCCATATACACACAGTACACAACAAACAACAAAACAATGTGTCTCCACGGCCATGGTGCTTCACAAGAACAGAAAGTGTGTGTGTGTGTGTGTGTTTGTGTGTGTGTGTGTGTGTGTGTGTGTGTGTGTGTTTGTGTGTGTGTGTGTTTGTGTGTGTGTGTGTGTGTGCGTGTGTGTGTGTGTGGGCTTTATATTTGTTTTCCCTTTTTTTCAGCATCTCCCCTTGCTTTTCTTTTTGTGTGGTATGTTTACTTTTGTCTACTTTTTTTGTATTTTTACTTTTTGACTGTTTTTATCAGATGTTTCTAGTGCCTGATTTTAAGTGTAGAATCCAGATGACACCTGTTTGGGTTCTGCAGGCAACCAAAAGCGTACTGTACTCCCTCATGCACATGTACACACAGACCTACAGACACTCAGACATGACCGTATACAACAGTATGGCTGGTCCTGATGAGGCTCATAAACGACGCCCCCGGCCAGGTTACCAGCACTCTTCCCACAGTCACAGCCAGTGTGTGTTTTGGAAACTGTGAGAGAAAACTGAAAACAAAAAGAAACCAAAATAAGAGTCCCCAGTGTTGTCATTACATGTGGCTGCCAAACCTCAGCAAATGAGGGAGACACAGAAACGAGAGAACATCACAGAAACAAACACTGTCCTCTCTCCCCAGACAGCCCCCTCCAGTATCACTGTCTCTGGAGCAAAGCCCTCCGGCTACCTCTGTGTGACACACCAGCACACACAGACACTTCAGACATGGTGTGGTTTGCTGGTGTAGTCCTGAGTTTGGGTCAGGACTACAGTCTTCCTGTGTCTCTGTTGTTTTTAAAGGTGGACTCAGTTCCTGCTGGTGAAGACTCCTCGTTCTGTGAGGCCGTGACCCTGGAGCAGAAGACCAGCAGTATCGGGGGTACCAGTGGGAAGGTTAGCCTGTGGATGCAGTGGATGCTGCCCAAACTCACGGTCAAGCTGTTTTCCCCAGACTCCTCCTCCAACACAGGTATACTTCCTCTCTCAGAGTCTGAAGAGCTTCACCTCCAACACATCGAGTCACATCTGATCATGCTTTAGAATACAAACTGCTTAATAAATAACATATTTCGTTTAGAGATGACTCTAAAGAGCATAATTCATAACATGTCACCAGCAAAGCTACCACATACCCTCAAAGGTCAGACTACCATCACTGCCAGTTCTGAATTTGGTGTGGTATTATTGTGGAATTAGCTTTTCAGCAGATAAGACAGGACCCCTGTCTTCTAACAACTTCCAGTTTTTCCCTGGTGGACTCAAGGACTCTTGCCTCCGCTAAGGCTTCTGAGCCTGTGGTTCCGTAGATGATTGTGTGGGTTCCCGGAGTCGTCGCCGCACACTTTTGATAAGATCAGTCGGTATACAGGAGAATCAGAGCTGTAGAAAAGTCTGTGCACCTCTTTCCAGACCCATATGTTCCATTTACTTTCTGGATCGGGCTGCTTTTGTAGACGTTTTATCCAGCTTTCTTTTTCTCAAAAGTCTCCATTTAAGTCATTTTTGATTCCACAGACCTGGCAGTAATCAAGCCTGGGTGAACCTAGTTCAACCAATCCCACTTAGACAATAAATATGCTTAATTGACTGCAATTGCATTTTGTTAACATTGTTTCAAACCATCATTCACAGATAAATAAAATAATCATTTGTCATTGAATTGCATTCAGTTTAGTTTGATTCAAATAAAGTTGTGTGTTTTACCAAACATAAAATGTCCTGCTGCTGTAAACAGTTAGATCTGTCTGTAAGTGCTGCAGGGTTGTAGTGTTTAGGTGTGTGTGTCTGTGTGTGCATTAGTAAAGGAGAATATTTGGTGTAATTTCAGAGACATGTGTGATCAGTGAACTGGAGGATCTGAGTGCATCAGTGGACATGCAGGACGTTTACACCAAGGTGAAGTGTAAAGTGGGCAGCTTCAATATAGACCACTTCAGGAGCAGGTAGGACACATAACTGTCTCTCTGTCTCTCTCTCTGTGTCTCTTTTGTTCTTGGTCTCTGTCTCTCTCTGTCTGTCTCTCTCTCTCTCTGTCTGTCTCTCTGTCTCTCTCTCTCTCTGTTTCTCTCTCTCTTTCTCTCTCCGTCCCTCTGTCTGTCTGTCTGTCTGTCTGTCTGTCTGTCTGTCTGTCTGTCTCTCTCTGCTGTAGTGTGTGTGTGGTGTGTTGGGTGTCTCTGTGTGTTGAGGTAGGACCTGTGTTGTTCTAGTCCAGGTGATGTCTGGCAGGCTGGCCGTTTTGAAGGAGTGATTCTGCAGTGCAAGGAGAAGGCAGTGGTGAGAGCTTGCGGTCGCTGAACGCCGCCGCTGCTGAATTAGTGCCACCATCACAGTGAGGCCCAGCGGATGCCTGAGAGAGGAACCACACAGCCCGGCTTGGTCAACATCGTCTGTGCAGCATCAACAACAGTTTAATGCTGTTCATATTAATTCACTTCTTTTAGTTTGAGAAACCGCTTTAGTTGAGTGTAATAACAATGGGTTTGTCAAAGTAAATCATTGTGAGAAGGTTCTCCAGTTTCTGGCTGAAACACATTTAGTTTTATTGACTGGTTGTGTGTAGACTGATTCTGATTCTTTTTCAGATCTCAGGGATTCATTTAAAGTGGGTGGAGATTTCATAAAATAAACTAATAGAGTAACTAAGAAAGATTAAAATAAGGCGTAAAATATTTTACTTAGTGAAGTTACTGATATTACTTTTCAGTTTAGTTTTCCTTGTGGTTATAAGAAATCATTTTCTGAATTGGGGACAGTGTATAGGAAGCTGTGTAGGACTAGATATTAAAACACTCAGGCGTGCATGATAACTGTGTCTCTGTCAGAATTGAGACCTGCGTGTGTGTGAATCCAGAGCTGCAGTCAGGGCTTGGCTGGGCTGTGTGGTTTTCTCCGGGTCTCCCGCGGCTCCGACTCGCTGGGCTGGTGATCAGTTGCTGGTTCTGTTCGTGCTGTGAAGTGGATGAATCAGGGGCGTCGAGGCTCTACCGAGGGCATCATGCTTCTCACAAGGGCCGTGCAGAGACCCTCAGAGAGTAAAATACCAACTGTAGTATAATCTCTTTACACAACAAGTAAAAAATCTTTTTATTTTTATTTCTGTTGTAATAATGAAACTGCAGTTGATGAAAATCTGTATATTATATATATTATAGTTTATCTTACATATTCTTTTTGGTTCTGAAACCATGGCTCTCCCTGGGAGTCTAGTGCGAGAATAGCGTCATCATAGTTCAGTGACAGTGTTTAACGGAATCGCTTTTAATGGAGGCCTCCCTGAAGATGTGCTGCTGAGAAGCTGCTTATTATTTTTGCCTCTCCTGCAGCAGCAGTCAGTCCTCAGTGTTTGTTTTCTAAGCGTTTATCCGTCGCCGAGGTTCCCCCCACTTTAAAAGCGGATGGCGTCCTTGAGCTAGGAGTCGGTTCAGGTAAAGCTACATTCGCACAAAGCATTTTCACAGTTTAAGTTTATTTTTCTGTTTGGCTTCATATCGCTGTACTTCCAAATACTCCAGAGGTGTTTTCCATCAGGATTACTGTAAAAACACTGTCAGAGAAACAGAGAATCAGAACGTGCACAGCTGTTCCTAAAAATAAACACTAGACGAACCCAGTTTAAGCCTAAAGCCCACGGAAGGTTCTGAGAGTTTCTCTGCATGGTAGGTGTTTGTGAGTGTGTGGCCTCTGTTACAGCCTAGTGCTGTTGACTCTCTGACTCCAGCTGTGTCTTTATGTTCTGTTGCATCAAATCAACCAGAAAAAAAACTGTCAATCAATAAAATCCAGCTTTTTCCTCTTTCTCTCTTTTTCTGTTTGATCTTTGCGGTCGGGGGGCCAGTGGGGAGGCCGCTACTATGTGGCCGGGTGTCTGTGGGGGTGTGCTGCTCTCCTGCACGGACAAACTGAACCGACGCACCGTGCTGCTTCACCCAGTCAGCCGCCACGACCCCCTCAACCACTTCGCTGCCTTCTTTCCTCCTGTAAGAGTCTCCTCACCTTCCTCTGTTCAGCAGCTCAGGGTCTTCAGCAGCCTGGACAGCTTCAGCCCACACACACAGGCTGAGACGCTTCCAGGGTCTTTATCCAGCCTCTGAGGAGAGAGCAGGCCTGCTGCTGGGCTCTCTCTGCCGGCCGGGCTCTGTGTGTGTGTGTGTGTGTGTGTGTGTGTGTGTGTGTGTGTGTGTGTGTGTGTGTGTGTGTGTGTGTGTGCCATATTCACCTTTAGTTGAGAGGGAGTTTTTAGAGAGGTTTAAATGCTTCAGACCGGATGGAAGTTTTCCCAATGAAGAACTCAAGGATGCAACACCTGAAAAACACACTTTTATTACATTACATACATTTGACTGATGCTTTTATCCAAAGTGACTTATATGAGGAAACATTCAGTCATCACCACCATCTTCATCATAAACACCACCTTCATAATCACCATATCAATCAAAATAATCAGCACCTCCATCATAATCATCACAATAGTCACCGTCACCTTCAACCACTATCACAATGCAGGGCATCATAGGAAGGAAAAATATTTGTCGATGCTTTTTGATCCTTTCGCAAATGTAGCTGGGTAATTATTTCATTTTCGGGCATCGATGAGTCACTGTCAATATGTTGAAATCGTGTTTGAAATCGTATTGAAATCGTGTTTGAATTCGCACGTTTTTTACTTTCACTTTGCAATCGCGCAAACTGTGTATTAGAGGGTGACATTTAGAACTGTGTATTAGAGGGGGAATGAATTTTTAAACCTCTCCCGTCCCACTCCCACAAAAAAAATCCCATCCCATCCCAATCCCATAAAAAACTGGGGAAAATCCCGTCCAGTCCCAATCCCAGAAGAATGACTCCCATTCCCTCCCGCTCCCGTGATGGTTTTTTTTGGTTGGAATCGGTCAGTTACAGTAAAAAAAAAAAATAGAGCACAGATCACAGCATGCCCAGCTTAGATGAATAAAAATCCAAAATGTAATTTGTTATTTTATTGAACTGAAACAATGCAATGTGTTTCATGTTGAAGTTTATGCAAATCATCCATCCATCTATAAACAGCTGGCGTACTACATTTTCACACCATCATTCTCAATGTGTCAAATTTTAGTTATTTTAGACCGCCCAGAAATATCTGTGAGCACAACTGACGTATTATTTTCAGACAGTAGTCGTTGCAGCGTAGCTTTCACGTCTGCCTCCATTTTGGTTATGATTTTCGTGGCTAAAAAGTGCGTGAAGAAGCCGCTTCTTCTCTTACACTATCGGTGGTTGGGACGCCACTGTTGCGGGTGTGTGGCGCACGCCATTCACTTAACCGGCTATACACAGCAAACAGGAGGAGAGCATAAAGAGACAGGACAATTAGTATTGAGTTCAAAATTGATTTATTTATTTAAATGGTATATTTCTGTATAAAGTTATCATAGTGTTATTACGATTCCCGGGCCGCCCACTCCACATTTTTTCCAGTCCCGTGCCAATCACGTTATTAATAGTGATTTTGTTTCTGTTCAATTAGAACCAAATATTTGAGTTGGTGATTGTAATTTTATGCAGTTGTTGTAATTTGTGTTTTAACAATTTTTTGATTGATGTTTTTTTCCTTTAAAATATTATACATTAAAAAATAATCTCCTTTATATTCGGGCTACTCAAATTTATTTTGGGCTACCAAAATAAACACCATAATCATCCCAACCATCATAAAATACATCACTCACTGCCATAATCAGCATCACTATACCACCATCATAATAATCACATCAATCATCACCACGTTCATCAAAATCATAATCCCCACTACAATTATAATCAGTGATGATAATTAAAACCTGTGTGTTGGAGTGTCATGCTGGTGTTACCTTTGTCCTCTAAAGAGTTGTTGGCCAGGTTGAGTGTGTGTAGAGCCGAGTGTGGGTTCTGGCTCAAAGCGCTGGTCAGCTTCTGTGCAAAATCACTAGAAAACAAACACAAACACATACACACACATGGACACATACATACACACACACACACATGGACACATACACAAACACACACACACACACACACATGGTAAGAAGGTATATTTAGTGTATATGATGAACATGTTGACAACTGTATGAACAAACGTGTTATCTAAACACTGCTTGTCTGAGAGTGTGTATGTGTGTGTGTTTGTGTGTGTGTGTGTGTGTGTGTGTGAACATGTGTATTTTCTTACGCTTTGAGTCCTGTGTTTTCAAGAACCAGTTCCTCTAGCCTACTAGACCGAGCAACTACTCTTAAGATTTGGTCACACAAATCTGTTGGCTAAAACACACACACACACACACACACACACACACACACACACACACACACACATCAGTACAAAAAATATAAGAACATTTAAGGAAAAGAAGGTGAAAGCAGAAATGATGTGCTGTACCAGTTTGTAATCCTTTAGGGAGAATTTGGTGAACCACTGGTTGAACTCCAGCACAGCCACGATGGCCATCAGATCCCTCAGAACAGAAACACACAAACATCATCATCATCATCATCATCATCATTACCATCATCATCATCATCATCATCATCACCATCTTCATAATCACCATCATCATCATCATTACCATCATCATCATCATCATCATCATCATCATCATCACCATCATCATCATCACCATCATCATAATCATCCCCATCATCATCATCATTACCATCATCCCCATCATCATCATCATTACCATCATCATCATCATCACCATCATCATAATCATCATCATCATCATCATCATTACCATCATCATTCTCATCATCATCATCATCATCATCATTACCATCATCATCATCAAAATCACCATCCCCATCATCATCATCATCATCATCACCATCATCAT
>JBBPDC010045327.1:0-10474 GCA_037974485.1 Hemigrammopetersius urotaenia
TGTGTGTGTGTGTGTGTGTGTGTGTGTGTGTGTGTGTGTGTGTGTGTGTGTGTGTGTGTGTGTGTGTGTGCGAGTGTTTTAGTATTCTCTCAAAATAACAACATGTTTAACTATTAGGAATACATACTGGCCAATCACACAGATTAAAAAATATATATTGGTTTTGTCATACACTGGCATTGCAGGTATTCCATCCTATTAGTGACACATACATAGTTAGCACAAAATGTGTAATGTTAAAAAACAATGACCTTTTCTGGTATAACAATTACCGATGAATGAACACAAAAACCCCCATATATATGCCATTAACCTTCCTCACTTCTCAAATAACACAAAATATGCAATTTAACATTGCTGTCAGATTACTATTTAAAATGACTTGTCTAACAAGGCGAAATGATTATAACAAAATACCTTTCAAGTGTTGTCAAAAGGATCATCTAAGTTCTAATAATGAAGAACATATTCAGTTCAAAAGATGAAGGTGAAAGGAAAGCCACTGATTTCTGTTGAACAGAAGTAAAATCATGTCCTGTGCATGTCTCTCTCAGGAGCGGGGAGCTGCAGCTGGAGGTCAAGAGCAGGTGGAAGTGTTGAAACAGACTCTGGAGTCATTCGCTGTGCCTGCTGAGCTCAGCTGGAGATGGGGCGAGGAAGACAAAGCTGAGGACATGGAGAAGAGTTGGACAGACATAGTAATCTCTCATGAGGTGTGCATGGAAACAGGGCCACAGACAAGAAGCAGGAGGAAAACAAGAAGAGATGAAAGATGTCCAAATGCTATCAGCTCTCCTTAGTTTTGTCTAGTAGTCATGTGGTTCTTCAGCGTAGTTGGTTCTGTCAGGATATTTAGGGGAACCACGGGTTACAGATCAGGCAAAATCAAAGAAAGGAGCTTTCATTACACAATTTGAATCATGGGATATTCTCACATTATTAATGTGGGTAGAAAAATGAGGAAGAAAAAGTGAAAGTGAAAGGGCGATGTTGAAGAGAGTTTAAATGGAAAGAGAAGTTACTGATGCATTTAAATCTATTTAGGTCTACACTTTATTTATTTAAACAGATAAAGCCATGATGGAACTTTGTTTAGGTTATAAATTCTGTTTACACATTTGGTTTTCAAACAGGTGTGTACAGTTGCTCTGGAGGAAAATCTGATCAATCAATCAGTTAATCATTCAACCAATCAACCATTAAATCAATCAACTAATCAACAAATCAATCAATCAATCAATCAATCAATCAATCAATCAATCAACCAACCAATCAATACATCAGTCAATCAACCAACTAAACAACTAATCAATCAATGTGTAAAAAGTGAAGTAAAGTTGTATTTTTATAATACTAATTATTAATAATACTTATATTAAATTATTTGTTAATGTAATGTTAATATTTAATTCAGAAACCACTAGTGTTAATGCTAAGGGTTACACAGTTGGTTACATAACGAATAGATTCTTTTTAATTGAATTCTGTTTCTGCCTAGTCAATGTCAAAAACTCAGAGGCACCAGCAGGAGGCGCTGTGGGAACTCATCCACACTGAGTTCATGTACATCACCAAACTCACCATCATCACTGATGTAAGATGTCACAATGCTGAACTGTACTTTTCTAGTAATGAGTGTAGTCTACTTTCATATATCTCTCAAGATCCTTTAATACATTATAATGTTCTGCTTAAAATGTTTCTCACTTCTTGGATCTTCCTTATTCCAGCAACCCTGATTCAACAGGGTGATTTACTAAGGTGTGACAGAGCAGGATAAACACTTCAGTGTATGAATGTCTCTTGACTAATCAAGCAGTTTGGACTAATCAAGCATCTTTATCCTTAACAGTTTGTTCTGGCTGCCCTGGAATGTCTTCATCAACGGGGGTTCCTCCTTGAGGTCGGTCCATATTTCTTCAGTCTGATCCTGAATTGGTGGCACCCTAAGTGACTACCCCATAGTACTTTGTGATAGCACTTTGTATAGAAAGAAAAATATATAAATGAAAACAATTTAGTTGCATTTTAAAGGACTGATCAATTAATGGAGGAAAATTTCTCAGTAACTCTAACTAGGGAATCAAGTATATAAAACGAAATATTGTAGCAAAATAAATACAAATAAATTGCGATGTGTGTTTAGAATGATAAAATATCATCTTTTTATCATTATTGTTAATATCCTCATATTCTGGCCTATTTCAGTATAGAAAAGCAAACACTTTAAATAAATAAATAAAAAGCCTATCCATCCTACAGTGGAAGTCCTTACTATACAGGAGGGTGCCATACAAACTGTACTGTAGTCAGTATGAAGAGTGGCTCAGTTAAACAGGCTTGCTACAGCAGTGTTGTGACAGATTTAGAAGTGTCTTTCCGTTCTTAGCGTCTTTCTTTCCATTCATTTTCAGTAGAATATTCAGTACCTCTCGGGTATGTACCAGTGGAAACAGACAATACATGTTTTTGCTGACAAGGTGGAAAGCGTGGCCTGAGAGTGTGGCGGTGGGCGAGAGCAGCCCATTTAGAGATGGTGACCTTCACTCATCTCTCTCTTTCGTTTTTTCTTTCTCTCCTCCTTTCATACTTTCTTCCAGGTTACCTCAGCCCATCTCTTCTCCAACCTTCCCTCCATCCTCCACGCTCATAAGCTCTTCTGGCTGGAAGTCTTATATCCCATGTTAAAGGACGTCCAACTGAGTGGAAAACCTTTCGACCCTTTGAAGCTTAAGCCAGGATGTCTGCAGGTCCTGACGAGTCTCAAGCATCCCAATGTGTCAATCACCCACATTTGCACTTTTACCCATCTCCATGTGTTCTTCTCTCTCTCTCTGGCCCTCTGTTGTTCTCATACAGTTTGCAGAGCGGTTCTCAGCCTATTTGGATTACTGCTGGGAAGAGGAGAGAAATGTGGAATTTACACGCAAAATGCTGGAAACAAATCCACACTTTCAGACTTACCTTACGGTACTGCAATCTAAATCATAGTGTTTGCCTATATTAGGCCACTTCGATGTATAACAGACTATATTATTACAATTGGTGGAGCAGAAGAAAGATAAACCAGTTGTAACAATAGCCACACATTTATCATGTATCAATAGGGGGAAAAATTCTAAAAATGTATTGAATCACACTGATGTCTGATAGTTTTCCGGACTTGTCTTATAAAAGTTGTTTCTTATTTCTTGTTAGTTGTCAATTGGCTTGGTTCCTGTGCATAATCCACCCTTTTGTAATAAGTCATATTCCTAACTCATATTGTCGTATCATGTTATAGTTTTTAATATTAATGCATGATGTCCTAAGTGCATGTATGCATGCATCCTCTACAGAGAGCACACTTCTCAAACAATTAATGCACAGTTACTATTTATTTACTGAATTTAAATGATTTTTTGGAGAAAATGAAATTTAAAATGTGGCCTGTTTCACATTTTATACATATATGTATTTTTGTATTACAAAAATGACATATTTGTAATTTTTTACATTGTAAATTGTAATTTATGGCATGAAATTGTATTACATAAAAATGTATTTAAGTTTGTAAGGTTGTCCGTCAAGGTTAAAACTTTATAGATTGTTTGTTCTATAAGAGAAAGAAATGGTAAAATGTGTGCCTGGGTTTTTGTGTTGCTATTCAGTGGGTGGAGACTCATCCACATTGTGTGCGAATGCGATTGGGTGACATGCAAGCAAAGCCACACCAGAGGATTACAAAGTATCCCCTGCTTCTGAAGGCCATTCTGAAGACCACAGAGGACCCCCACACACAACGTGGGCTTCACCGTATGGTGAGGCACCTTTCAGAAAACTGCAATAGTTTTATAATTATACTTTATTATAAATTAATGCTTTATTTGGAAGAAAAATGCATGTGCTCTCTCTCCTTCTTTTAGCTGACCAGTGTTGTTCAGTTTCTGGACAGCATTAATGACTACCTGGAGTTTAAGGACAATGAGTTGGCTCTCTTAGTACTTTCTCAAAGAATAGAGGGATATGAGATGCAGGGAATGAATGAAGAAATAGACAAGGTAAACACATTTCCTGACATTTATTCATCTGGCCGACAACAGCAGTCACCAAAGGAGTAACTCACAGTGTACCTTTTCTTCCCAGTACATGCAGTTCTGTCACTTTGATTTAACCAGTCCTATACGAGGGATGAGAGCCAAAGCCATTCGCAAGCTTTTGCTGGCGGAGACCCTGAAGGTTAGAGGCAGAAAGGACAGCAAGGTGGGTCAACGTCTTGTGACCTTAACATATGAGTATCACATCAACCCATCAATCAATTTTGCTGTTTTGTTTGACACTAGCTGGAGGTGGAGGTCCTGCTTTTCACAGACGTTCTACTGTTGACCAAAACCCAGAAGAAAACAGATAAACAGAAAGTAGTGCGCCCCCCGCTGTCCCTGGAGAGAATAAAGTGTGCGGAGCTCAAGGATGGCTGTGAGTTTTGGTTTATTTGGTTTATTGTTTACCACATTCTATGTTCTTGACTCAATCGACTTTTGTTGGAGTGGCCATAGTGCTCAGTACCTGCCCCAATCTAACGCACCTAATCCGAATAGTCACGTTTTCTAGGGGAATCTGAATATTAGCCCTTAGCAAAAAGTTCATTTTAGTATGAGTATAGCAAGTATACTTGTAGACCATGTACTTGTAGTGTACTTGAAAGTATACTAATTTAATACTTCTTCTGACTAAATTGGGACATTTTTAAGTTTATAAAACTATACTTTAAGTATATTTTCTAAGATCATTTTAAGTTTACAAAAGTACATTTTTTATACTTTCTTTACACTTATCAGTATAAGTATATCTCACTATAGAATTTTAAGTATTTAAAATATAGTATCTAAAAAGTAAACTTCAAGTATATTCAGTTTTAATAATAATAAGTATACTTGTAGTACACTGCTTGAATAAACTACTTTTTGCTGAGGAAAAGATTTAATATACTGGGTTAAAGAACTCCAGGAACATAGCTGGGCATTCCAGCAAAAAAACAAGTAAAAGTGTAAGTAATATTTTAAGGTTTTCATTTTGAAGGCATGTAATGCAGCACACATTTGTGTATACTTGTGCTCAGACAGCAGTCATATACCCAACTTGATAATCTGGTTCCAGCAAATGTGTTTTAATCACAGAATGATTCACCCAGGGTGTACTCCACAGATGTGCCCATACTTATCCCAGGTACTCTTCAAACAGTCACATGAAGTTTATGCATGAAGTTTCCATGCTGTTCTCTCATGAAAATGAAAAAGCTGTGGGAGTGGGAGATTCAGGTCCAGAATATAAAAAGATTTGACTGCAACTGCCTCAACATCACTGTTGCTGGTGAGCAAATCAGAGAAGGCAGAAGCTTGAAATAAAATCCCGGGGAGGATTTTTTACTTGATGAACCTGATTTCTACCTGTGATGTCTATTTCACTTTCTAAAAGACGGGTGTAGTATATGTAGTATAAACAACATGTTTCTCTTCTCAAGTCTGTAGAAAGAATTCTCAGTAGCAGTTGGCAAGATATATCATTATCATGATAAAATGTTTTTGAACATATTGTCAGTGCTCAAAGAACACATAACTCCATTTTTCATTACAAACCGAACATTCTTAGTCCTGTTTGATTTGATTCAGTGCAATTCAGTGGGTGAAATTAAATTTAACTTATATTTATTTAAGTTTTTCATAAATCAAATATGCAGGGTTTGATGTCACATACACAAACTGAATCCTGTCTGTGTGGATACAGATTGAGTTAAGCATCAGAACAATGGATTTGTACCCTGATTTGCACGCGAATGGAAATGTCTGGGGTGAATTCCATCATGCAGAAATGCAAATGTGTTGCATGCTAGCATACTAGTTCTGTAACTTTAAAGGATCAAATGACTAAAAACTGCATTTGAATGGAACTGAAAGCAAATCCAACTTTGCTTTGGTATCACGTTACATCATGAGTCAGTATTCGTGGCATGGCATCTATTCCTGCCCACAGAAGTACCATTATCAGGGACTCGATCAAAATGGCTGTACACACATTACTTCAAGTGGTATTTTTTCCACAAAAGTTGCTGGTGAGTTTTTAGCTTATTTTAGTTCATATGACAATAATGTAAAGCATTACAACAGTATCCTTGATTTATAGACACAAAGACATTGCAAATGTATATTTTCTTACTATATAACAGGATCAGTCGTACCCCTGGCCTCGACAGGCAGACTATTTCATTCCTGTGAATATTGAGTACTAGCAGCACATGTCTTGTTTTGTAAATGTGTCTTGTATGTAAGTTTATATTTTCAAATAGGCTAGACACCATTTGTTATGTAAAAAAAAGCATATTGTCCAAAAGCCCCTTAGCACCCACCTTAAACTACTCCCTTAAACATCTGTTAAAAACACTAAACAGAAATCTATGACTTTTTATTGCTAATTCAAAAATTCTCATTACCTAGCCTATTCATGAATTTGTTCATGAACGTTTTCTAAAACGTTTTCTATAAGATTGCAACACTAAGTATTGACCAGTAATCCCCAGGGCTAGTTCTATTCCCTTTCATGTAAAAGGGAATCATTTGGGCTTTTTTCATCTCTGCTGAAATGATACTTACTTCAAGTGATAAATTAACCACACGTGTAATGCTGGGAGCTATAATATGTGCATCATGTAATAAGTGCGCTTAACAATACCTGAAATGATGCTTGGACAGATTAAAACATTAACTTGCATCACCATGCATGTCAAGCTTGCAGGTAGAAAACGGTCACACATAAGAAAGTGAGTTCAGTAATGCTTGAAAAGAACTAAGGAAAAAACATACCATCTGTAGGTGTTTTGTGGTTATCTGTCTTCCCTCTGATCTGTTTTCCTATGAATCAGGCTGCATGTGTAGCTGTGCAAAAAGTAATTCTGCATCCACAGAAACTTTTAACATTTTTAAAGCAACGTTTTATTATTTTTATAGTAAATTGACATTAGTTTTATCAGTCACCTTTCCATTGGTTTCATTATTTAAAAACGCCTAAATGAAACCTATAGTAACCAGAAACTTGTCATAATCTCTATTTCGTTCTTTCTTTCTTTCTTTCTTTCTTTCTTTCTCACAGACTCTTTTGTGCTGGTGGAGGTGAGTGACCTGGGCGGTGCGGTCAGTGTGTACAGTGTTTCTGCCCCTAGCCCAGAGAGCTGCACAACATGGGTTTCTGCCATACACCAGGCCCAGGTGTGTCTCTCAAGCACAATCACACAGTCCACCACATGCTTTTAAAGCACCTGTTAACAGACAATCTTTGGTACAGTTCTTAAAAAAATATAGCAGTTCTCCATGTTTATAAGTCTAAACACATGGAACCATGGAGTCTCTTGACGATGCTGGATGATATGACGAAAAACAAATATCACAATACTTCATGATATTATTGTGGTATGCAGTATGCATCACAATATGTGTTTTTTAGTTTAAACCAAAAAAAGGAGGACCAGAATTTAAAATATAGAAAAACTGAGTACTATGGCTTTTAATTATTGCTTTGCATATGGCAATATACATGGCTAATTTCACTAAATGCTGTTTATGGAATGTCTTTGATGTATTGATGAGCTATTCCTGTCCTTAGAAAAACATATTATGGCTTTTTTTTTAAAAAAGCTAAGACTGGTCCTGGATTAACATTGGTACTGGACTATTGTACAGCTAAAGACTTTTGTTTGTTGAATTATTAGTGTTACTATTAGGGTTATCTTCTCAAGATTTATCTAAATTTGGATGTTGCTACAGTTGGAAAAGTATCATGCAGTATTTATGTAATTCTGCATTCAGGTGCTCATCAGGTGGTTGTACATACACAATGGTTAACTTGCCAATTTGAGACCACATAGACCTCATTTATAGTTACATTTGCACGTTACCTCACTTGAATGCAGATTAAACATCCCTGGGCCGCTTTCATCTGATATTGACTTAATTATAAAAGGCTTCACAATGGATTTGTAACCACAGACATTGATTATTGTTACTGACTTACAGGAAGCACTAGAGGCTTTAAGGAAAAACCAAAATGAAGGCAACCCACAGGAGACACATGATCAAGATGAATCAGAACCACTTCCCTGTCCCTCACAAGCCACTGATGACAAAGAAAAACAACCAGAGTTTGCCTCTACTTCCTTAGATGTTTCTGAAGCTGGTCTGAAGCTTATAGGTAATGAGTTAGAGAGTGTAGAAGTTTCACAAGTAGAGAGTGAGGTGCAAACCACTTCTCACAGCCAGCCGCAACAGGTGAATTTTATCAACAAAAACATGCAAAACAGAGAAATTATTGATGAAGCAACACCAGAATCTGCGGAAACAAAGAGTCGTGATTGTGAAGTTCGGGAGGAGAGTGATTTGAAAAATGAAAGACGAGTTACATGGAATTACAAAATTCCAAACTCCAGTGTCATTTCACATGAGGACTTAGAGCCAAAAAGGTCAAATGGTCCGCATCCTTTGTTAATTGAACGATTAATGGAAAACACCATGCCTAGACAGTCATTATCAAATGAGACTTCACTGCCAAGCGGACACATAGCTGCCAAACCTGCAATCAACGGGGGATTCACTTCAGTGAGTGAAACAAAGACACAAGATGCCAGTAACAACCCAGAGGAAGAATTCTTGAATCCAGCTAAAGAAAGTGAGTTACTCTCAGAATCATGGAAATTCTCCCGGAAATTAAAGTCGCCAAGGCTACGGAGGAAGCGTCCAAAGAACCCTCAGCCCTCTGCCCTGAACCAGGGCACAAGGAAAATGTCAGGTGAGACACACAACAGGAATTCCTCTCCTGACTCAGATTCTCATTTTAACAATGACTCTCGCAGGCCTTCCACCTCTTCTTCCAAACCCCAGGATTCCCACCTGGTGCTCAATCTGGGTTCCTTAAAGAAGAACAGAGATGTGCTCTGGAATATTTCTAATGAGAGGTTATCACCAGACCTGCACACTCTCTCTGAGCCAGAGCTGCATCAAGAAATGCCTCAGAACACTCAAAAAGTACCCAAAATGAAAAGTCAGAGGAGTGCCTCCATACCTGAGGTCATCTACTCAAACATTCAAAGCCTCCCTCTCAGTGTTCCCACCAGGCCTTGTCCTTCATCCCCTTCAGGGCCTGACCCCCAGCTACATCACTCCCCACTCCAGGGCCTCCTAGAAAGAGCCAAGGAGCGAGACCGAGAGCGAAGACATGGAAAGTCAACAGGGAAGAGTGCTAAGTCTTTTCAGAACCGAATCTCTGTCTCCAGCACTCCATCACCATCACCCAGTGAAGGAGAACGAGAAACAGAGGGAGAAGATCCAGAGCTGCTCAGACCGCAGTGGAAGCCTTACTCACACAGAGAGAGGGAGAGCAGTGTGGACGGCTCTGAGAAAGAGAAAAGAAACAGGTCAGACTGAGCATTTTTCGAAAACAATTGACAGTAGTTTGACCTCTGCTAAATAGTGAGTTTCTCGTTCTGATTTCAGGCTGGAATATTTCAATCTGTACTTTTTTGCACTATATAGTTTACGTGTTAAGGTTTTTCCCTAACACATTTGCCTTAAGCAACAACCAGTGGGATTATTACTCAAATCTGAAATTGTCGGTTTAGGGGACATTATTGTTCCATTAGAAGGAAATGACTATAAATTGAGAGTTTAGCGTGCAGAAAAGACAAGGCTTTCATTCGCGTTGTCTTGTTCTTACTGTGCTGCTCTGCCCACACAGAATAGCCTTCATGCTTTATTTGAATCCACTCTGCATTTTTACTGCAGAAATCCTTGACTACTATTCAGGATTGGGTTCTAAAGTGGTCTTAATGGCACATTTTTATGTAATAGGCTTGTAAGGGCTTGTAAGGGCTTATTTTGTACCACATGATTACTAAAGCTTATTAAATAATCCTTAGTTCATTACAGCTTGATTAAGTTCACCTATATCTTGGTCTTACTAAATATGCTTACTGGTTAGGAAAAACAAAAATGAGAGGCTGTTATTATCACTATCAATATTGTTTTTTCTTTGGTCTCTCTTTAGCCCCGGGACTCCCCTGGGCGCGAGTGTGGACTGGCCAGGCTGGTGCTTCGATGATGAGGAAGTACTTGAATTCTTGAAGCCTTGTGATGAAAGAATAGACTGGTTTGACCAAACTCTGACAACAGAGCTCCGGCTGACACCGAGGCAAGAGGATGGAGAATACAGTGAAGTCTAGAACCATGGACTGTTTGTGATGATGTATATGTCCTGCCCTGGACCTTGTCAGAGTATGGAAATACTTTATCAAGAACTGCAAATGTCTTCTTCTTCACGTACAGCCAAAACATACTAAAGCAACCTTCTTCCTCCACGAAATTCAGGGTCTGCATTCTGCATTGTTTTAGCATATATGGTGAAATGAGCTGCTAAGTACGGTGGCCCTGAAGGGCAAAACACAACGACAGTGCCC
>JBBPDC010045338.1:0-11622 GCA_037974485.1 Hemigrammopetersius urotaenia
GAAACAGTTGCGGAATTCTTAAGCACTGATGTACGTCACTCTGGATAAGAGCGTCAGCTAAATGCCGTAAATGTAAACGTAAACAACCATGT
Source organism: Hemigrammopetersius urotaenia (assembly GCA_037974485.1). Taxonomy (NCBI): domain Eukaryota; kingdom Metazoa; phylum Chordata; class Actinopteri; order Characiformes; family Alestidae; genus Hemigrammopetersius; species Hemigrammopetersius urotaenia. Next base: position 93 of record JBBPDC010045338.1, read on the forward strand.
GGCCGTTCCAGGGCTTAGTACTTTCAAAGCTGGGACTAAGTAGACAAGTAGATACAATGCAACTTAAGACATTTATCCTTTGAGCTGTTTAATTTGAGGAAAAGCACTTCTTATTGTTTTATGAAAGTGCAAGAAAGACATTCTGTCCGGATGGCATCATCCTGTACATGCTCTTTCTCCACCTGTTTTCTAGGAGATCTTAAAGTGACGATCAGTGGCTCTGATACCCAAGCTGAGTTCAAGTCCCACCAGTGGTTTGGAGCGACTGTGCGTGCCCATGAAGACACTGTTTTGGTAAGTAGTCATGGTAGAAATGTGGGTCTTTGGGTAAACGAATATGATGTTGTTATTATTATGGGCCTTAATGGCAGTCCCATATTGTTCTTCACCTGGGTTTCTTTATTCTTTATTATTCTTCCGTCGCACTTAATGCCGCCCGAACCGTGGCGCGCACCCAGGCAACCTATATACGAAAAAGTTCGGCTCGTCGGCGCGAGGTGTGCTATTACTTTTATTGGCGTTTTGCGTGACCATGGCGACGCTACACTCCCACAAAGATGGCCGAAATGCCATCGAGAATGAATAGGGCTCAACTTTCGGATCGTCCTGCTCGGACACGCTTTGTCCAAAACCCACCAAACTTCATGTGATGCATCGGGCGAACGTCCCCGACACACTTGTCTTTCGCTCATCCCTTTTTCCCTCATTGACTTGCATTCATTTTTCATCCCATTGAAATGAATGCAGTTTCGGGAGAATAGAGTCTGAGTCTGACAGTGACCAACACTCATGAAAGTTCATATGAGACCTCAGGCCACGCCCCCAATGACATACATGTGAAAACTGATCAATGTGGACAAATGTATTGGGACACACTGTAAAGCTATGCTAATGCTCACGTTATAGTAATGCTAATGCTATGTTAATGCTAAGCTAATGGTAATGCTAACACTATACTAATGTTAATGTTATTTTAATGCTAATGTTAACATTATGTTAATGCTAAGGCTAACACAATATTAAAGCTATACTAACGCTATGTGAATGTTAACGCTATGCTAATTTTAATGCTATGCTAATGGTAACTCAATGCTAATGTTAATGGTAACGCTATGCTAATGCTAACTTTAAATTAATGCTATGCTAATGCTTACCTTATGTTAATGCTAACACTATGTTAATGCTAACAATATTTTAATGCTAACATTATGTTAATGCTTGTGCTATGCTAATGTTAACGGAATGCTAATGCTAGTGCTATGCTAATGCTAATGGTATATTAATGTTAATGCTAGCACAATGGTAATGCTATGTTAATGTAAACGCTATGTTAATGCTAATGTTATGTTAATGCTAACATTATGCTAATTCTAAAACTACAATAATGGTTGTAGGAGATGGTTGATCTGGGGTCTGAAGGGTGTTTCTTGGTGGCAGGCCCATTTAAAAATTCTTCAGGAATTTTCCGTTTTCTAGTTATTAGTTATTATTAATATTATTATGATCCTAGGGATTCCTCTGTTTCCAGCCAAAATATTACTCTAATGAAGTTGCGTACTGTAACCTGAGTTTGCAGCGTGTCTCTCTTTGATCTTCAGCCGTTGTCTCTCTGTCTTGCTGTTAGTTTAAGGTCAGTATCAGAGCTCTGGGAGTTGATTGTTTGGGTAATTAACCGCTCAGGTCCAGCGGTGATCATTTACAGCAGTTCTGGGTTTTTCTGTTCTGACCTGAGTCTGTTTTGGCTTGTGGATTAGGGCTGATGGAGGTGGGTGGGTGTGTCGGTCGGTGTGTGTGTGTGAGAGAGAGAGAGAGTGAGACTTCAAAGGCACAGGTGTAGAGTTTATCAGGCTTATGAGAGGTGTGACTTGGATCCTACATTATGGTTACTTTTACTCCAGCTGGGTGTTACCATCAACTCAAACTCTGACCTCTCTCTCTGTAATCACCCCCTAGGCTTGTGCCCCTCTCTACTCCTGGAGAACCAAGCAGGACATACCGCATTCAGATGCCACTGGCTCTTGCTACCTGTCTGTTAAGAACTTCACCAAGTTTGTAGAATACGCTCCTTGCCGCACAGGTACAGGACTTCAGATATGTGTTACATTGGCATGTTGTAGCTTAATCTGACTGTATTGTAATAGTCTATCTGTTTTTGACTGTTTTTTTGACCCATGCATGTTTCTTTAGCGAGTTGTGTATGTCTGTTTCAGAATTTAATGAGGAAAAGGGCCAAGGTTATTGTCAAGGAGGATTTAGTGCCGACTTCACGAAGGTCAGTGAATAAGATACACACGGCTGCATGGCCTTTAGTTTTCAACACATTTCATTTCTCTTATTTGATCATTCAATGTTTTGATATAGGATGGGAAAGTGGTACTCGGAGGACCTGGCAGCTATTTCTGGCAAGGTATGCACCTCTTCAGTTACTGATACACTGTAATCAGGTCACCAAACTAGTGCCCATATTCAGAAGACACACGCTTAAAAGTAAAGGGGCCTAAAATGTCTAAGGTCTGGTTCGGGTCCCTTTAAGCGCTTTGGAGTCGGTGGTTCTCATCTGTCTGTATTTATTTAGAGTACAGACACTCTGTTGACTTACAATAGAAGACAATCAAGGTGTTTTGGATCTGGATTGTTCATTTAAAGGTCCTTTAAGAGAGCAAAGGTTCTGCAATGGCTCTTTTAAAAAGCCCCTTTTTGGGCTTATACCTGCTTCTACTGGTAATCGTTGATTATAAGGGTCTGTCTGATCCTCTGCCCATCAGGACAGGTGATCTCCGCAGCCAAGGAGAAGATCATTGAGGCCTACTACCCTGGATTCTTCCTCAACTCAGTGACCGGCCAGATTCAGACCAAGCAGAAAAAAGAGATCAACTTCGACGACACCTACATGGGTACGAGTTTCTACACTCCCTGTAAAAGTGTGACATTTCTCAGTGGAGCCCCTTGTTTCCTTTGAAAATAATACGCATCTCGTCTTTCAGGTTATTCTTTGGCAGTGGGAGACTTCAGCGGAGATGATGTTGAAGGTAAGTAGCATTATCCGCTCCGGCCGTTCGCCCGCAGGGGTGGCTGTGGTGTATATTGCATCAGAATGAAATGTTTAGTTTGTCACAAATAGGAATAAAGATATTTGAAATGGTGCACTGTTTAGACCGTCCCTAACAGGAAGCGCTGATCACACAAACGGCATTTTCCATTTTGCTGAAACACACATAAAAGCGACCGTCTCGGCTTCGCCTGCAGGATTCTCCTAGTTCCTGAGGATTGCAGACATGTCCATGTTTCCACTTCTAAATATCTCTCTCTCTCTCTCTTCCTTGTTTTCTCTCCGTTTTTCTCTCTCTTGCTTTTTATGATCCTCTCTTCCCTCCACTTCTCCTGTCTGCTCTCCGTCTCTCAGACTTTGTGACTGGCGTTCCCAGAGGAGTGCGTCTGCACGGCCAGGTAAAAGGGAATTCCAGAAGAAACGGAGCAGTTTGGTTTATAACCGGCGCATAAATGTGATGGAGTTTCTTTCCTCCGCAGGTGTCTATTCTCAATGGTTCCTTGGAGACTTTGAAGACTTTAACTGGTGAACAGGTAAGGATCCCGTGTACCTTAGAGGACGTGTACCTTCACGTTTGTGCCCTCAAATGTCCGAGCAGTCAGTGGATAAAGGCTGGAACTTTAGTTTCTTTAGTGTCTTCAGAGGGGAAATGTGCTTGAGCTTATATATTTGAATAAAACTGGAAACTGTGGAGCAGAAACAGCCCCTGGGCATGTTGTGTAACTTTGGGTTTTCACGCCACAAGCCTATTCCCCAGCACACTGATGATTGAAGCAAAATGATTTATTTTATAAGACTACATTAACTGGGCTGAGGACTCTGTGGTAAGCAGTAAAGCCCAATTACTGGAGCAGCAGCTTAAAGGCAGTTTTCTCAAATCAGCAGCCTGGTTTTAAACTAGTGTTAGGCTTTTAACTTCCCCGACTGCCTGCGCTGAATAAACACAGGCTGATGTCTGTAGGCTGGGCCACTGGGTCGGTCTCAGGTCCTAATAAACACGGCAAAACAAACACTTTGTGTAACATCGAGTCATTTCTCTACAGACCTTGTACAGCATAAGCAGCATGTGAGGAGCAATTTCTAATGTTTTAGAGCAGAATTAAAGCTCTTTAACTCTCTGGATTGTTGATGTAAGGATGTCGTACACAACGATGACGATCCAGAGTTTCTTTAAAGAAGATCATTCTTGAATGACCAGAATGTGTGGTTTAACACACCCCTGAACGTTTGTGCAGATGGGCTCTTACTTCGGCTACGCTGTGGCTGCTGCAGACATCAACAATGACGGGTCAGTGACATAGTTCTTTTTGCGCATCGTCAACGTTTTTAATAATTGTGTTATGAATGAATGTGTAAGTGTTGAAGTGCAACGCTAGTATTTTACAGAAGGACTGAATGTGTGTTCATACTAAACAGTGTGTGTAAATATATCCCCTCCTCCTTGCTGCCCGTGTTCTTCCTCCCAGTCGGATGGACTTGTTGGTGGGCGCTCCCATGTTCATGGTGCGGGACTCCGACGGGAGGCTGGAGGAGCTGGGCCGGGTGTATGCGTACCTGCAGACGGGCCCTCTGGAGCTCACACCACAGCTACCTCACCTGACTGGCACTCAGACCTTCGGCCGGTTTGGAAGCTCCATCGCTCCACTGGGAGATCTCAATCAGGATGGCTTTAATGGTGAGGGGCTTCACCTGTTCAGTTTGCTTCACTTCTCTAGAATTATAGATACATCAGTAATGCTCTCGCTCCTCTCGTCCGTTAGACGTGGCCGTCAGCAGCCCGTTTGGTGGGAAGGATGAACAGGGACTGGTCTTTATCTACAACGGTTATGCAAAGGGTCTCAGAGAAAAGCCCTCTCAGGTACTAGCTGGACAGTGGGCATCCAACCCCCCTCCTGCCCCACCCGCCAGTTTCGGCTTCACCCTGCGAGGAGGCAAAGACCTGGATCATAATGGCTATCCGGGTTAGAACTGCGTCGCAATCATTCTTTCATCTTTTGTTAATCGTGTTCAAAGTACTTCAATGCATTCTGTGTCTTTCCATCTCCCCGACCTTAGACCTAATTGTTGGCGCGTTTGGAGTTGACAAGGCAGTCCTTTACAGGTCAGTGTCAGTTCGTGTGTGTAATCAGTTAAATTATGATGTCATGGCATAAAGGGACAGTCTCAGACCCATAAACCCCTGGTAGACCTTTATAGATGCCGTTTTGCCTTTTCCAGATCTCGTCCCATCGTCAACACAAGTGCCAGTCTCAGCGTATACCCAGCCATGATCAACCCTGAAGAGAGGATGTGCGCCGTTAGCAGTGGGAACCAGACCATGCACGTCGCCTGGTGAGTCTGTCACTCATACGGCTTATGAGGCAGTAATGCACTTTGGTTTACAGTGTGCTCTGCCTGAGGGCATTGCCGCTGAACACTGTGATGATTGTATTATTTTACTCAGTCCACCTTTGTGAGCCTGGGCTAAACATCTGCAGGTGAATTCTAGAGGGAGTGTTCAGGCTGTCAGCGCTGCCTTTCTGCACGACTGTGACTTAAAGCTCGGCCTCAGAGGGCAGGAGAGCGAGAGGCAGGAAGGTGGCAACAGCCATGAAATGCCCATTTTCCACTTCCGTCATTCGTGTTTGGAAATGTGCATCCTGAACACACTTTGTCTGTAAACGTAGCCATTTTTTTGTTTGACAAAGTCGAAGCCGTGCTCAGATTTCTGCCTTCCCCCATCCTGATTCATGCAGGGGAAACTGTGTGCACATGTCTTGATTACAACTGGTTGCCTGGCAATGGGAGATCTGTGGGTGGGGGTGGAAAATAGGGAGTGTGTGTGTGTGTGTGTGTGTGTGAGCACGGCTGGCAGTGGTTTTGAATGAGAGATTGTTTGGTGAAGGAAAACAGCTGGGAAACATCAGGACTCACTGTGCTGCACATGCGTGTGAGAGCACACACATGCACATGTGTGACGCAAAGTACACACAGGCTTTAGGAACACACACGGGAACACACTCCGTTTACTGCAGCCCAGGCTTTTTGTACTCCTCCAAGAGGAAAAGAGGATCCAAAATACTGTTTTATGTTGTTTACAGGCTGTTTATAATTGAGATAAATCTGTTTTTGTGACACTTGCAGGTTTTTTGTGTAGAAGTACTGATGAAACCCAAGATACGAAAGTTACTGATTTAATCAGTAGATTACTCTTCATGAATCGAATAGAATAGCAGATAACATTATACACAATAAACTATAGAACAGTCGAGCGCAGACCTGTCGTCAATCTATCTGTCTGTCGATGTGTGTGTGTGTGTGTGTGTGCGCGCTGACATACACTAGTCAAATCATTTCTCTATGTTTTACTTGTTGCAGTGTAAACCTGAGTTTCTGCTTTTCGGCCAGTGGCAAGCACCTTCCACACGATCTAGGTGAGCCAACAAACCACATCTGCCTCCTATTAAACACGTATAGCGGAGCTTTGCAATAGTACTTCTGTATAAATCTCTCTAGTTAGCACCTTCAAAGGATTTCCCCCCCTATTTCTTCACAACACCCTTCATTACCTGTGACTGATAGCAATACTGCCTCTCAACAAAACATGGATCCCCAGCATTTGGTTTCACGACTACAGTCTTCGTTTTTATTGCTTTTCATGCATTTCTTAGTACCTACATGACCTTTACAGTGTAACAGTTCTGCTCAGCCGTGTGTTCCATGCGGAGACCAAGCCTTTGTGCTGCAAACTAAACTGTATTTTAAAAAAAGCATAACTAATAACTAATATAGCCCAGAGGAGTAGTGCCCCCAGATCTCTTAGGGGTTCTGTGGAAGAGTTAAGAGTTCATCAACTTTTTGTAGAAATTTGTTTTGTTAAAACGTGTCTTCATGTTCATCTTTAATATATATTGAATATACTTTGTTATAACCACAATTGTACCAGTTTTATCGTAATAAAATAAATAGAAGAGCTCTAAAGTGACCCTTCCTCCCTCATAATTAGCTGAGCTCGGTCCCGTGGCTGCGCTCGTGTGGCGGTCGCGCTCTAAGGGCCTGTGTTTGTGTCTGTTGTAGTGTTTAATGTCGAGGTCCAGCTGGATCGACTGAAGCAGAAGCAGAAGGGAGCGGTTCGCAGGGCTCTGTTTCTGGACAGTCAGCAGGCCAGCCTGGAGAGGAAGCTCCGTGTCCCCAATAACGCCAGAGTCTGTCACGAGACCAAGATCTACCTGAGGGTGAGTTACATCACAAGTCCCCCTCAGGAACAGACCCAAAGCAGAGCTGGTGGAAGATCAATGGCGTAAGATAAGCGCCTGGCTCTGCACTCTATGAAAAACAGTCTGATTAATCGCCTGAAATGTGCGGTTAGATCAGGCGTAGCGGTTCTGACCTCACTTAACGCTTCTCTTCTGGCTGGGCTCAGGATGAAAAGGAGTTTCGGGATAAACTCTCCTCCATTTTCATCGCTCTCAACTTCAGTCTGGATCCGCAGGCTGCAGAGGACACACACGGCCTGCGCCCCATCCTCAACTACCAGACCACTGAGCTCATCGAGCAGAAGGTACGGCCCCTGGCCTTTGAGTGTTCTGCACCACTGCACTAATAAAGTATCAGTACTGCCGTCCCATCGCTACACATCAGGATCGTGATACTCCCTATAATATAGCCTTCATATATTTAAAGTGTACTTGTGAATCAATAAAATGTCAAAGGAATGCTGTATTATTTAGGCCAAAATAGTTGTTGTCATATGAATCCCTTGATTCATCAAAGCACCCACAGAAACACGTGTAAGACCAGGCTTGCTGACGCAGTCCAGAAACCAGGAGTTGTTTTACAGATCGCCGTATAAGTGCCGCAAATGCTGGTACTGTATTAATGGCTAACAGTATATTGCAACTGCAGTGCAAACGATGAACGAGTCACACTTGGATTTACGCAGGATCTTCACCCCCTCCTGAACTGCCTCCCCTCCACGTTTTCAAAACATAGATCTGGGAAGTGCTCCAGAGGGTCTGGAAAGCAGTTTGAAAATGTGGGGAAATGCTAAGCCTGTACAGCAGGGAGAGTTTGGTTGTCCCACCAGGAGTAGCTCGCAGGGCAGCTGCTGAGGGGTGCATTGGTGGTGCGCTCTAGGAGTGTTCACTTGCAGAAGGTTTGTGCGTCTCTGTTTTTGGGCGGGGCCGCCTCAGTCCATATGGCCTAGGTTTGCATACGGCTGGAGTTTTTCTCCGCACCAGTTTTCCTATAGTACTGAAAGCGGCACCACTGTGAGTCGAAGCCTTATTTGTGTTTGACATGTGGCTGTGCACCATATGGACGGCAGTGAAAGACCCAAACTAGTCTCAGCTTTATTCCTGGGTTTCCTGTGTGTTTCAGCATTGTTTAGCGAAGGGGATTTTTTTTAAAATTAAAGACCAAATGTAGATCAGATGCCGTCTATATTTGGCGTCTATTTTTGTTGGAACTGAGACTGAAGGTCTCTGCAACTGATCGCCGGCCTCAGCCTGTTTTAGAGGAAGCAAAAGCCCTAAAGTTAGGGTTCTCTGATAAACTTAAATCATAAAAAGGTCCTAAATGAACATGCAAAGGGACAGAAGTGGAACCCTGTCATACCTGCAGTATTGGAACGGGGCGTGTGTTTTTTCATGGCGATGTCGCGTGTTTATAACTGAAGGTTTTCTCAGAAGCAGTTAATTGGTCCACATTTTGTAGGAGGAGTTAAGGTTTAAGTTAAGGTTAAAACTAAAATCCTGATTTTATATAAATGAGCTTCACTTACTATATGTGAGAAATGAGACCCAACCTCTGTCTGGTTCTCTGCATCCTTTGGTAGCTTCCTGCTCAGGCCTGGACTCTGAGCTGCTGGTGGGATGTTTGTTTGTGTACGTTATTCTGCGTGAATCACACACAGCAGTGCTGCAGGAGTTTTAAATGCTCTGGCCACTTTCTGTCCACTCTATTGGACCCATCTGACCTATAGGTTTGCCTTGTGGATGAAGGCTTGTAGATAATTTGATGCTGCTCAGTGTTTGTTGTTACTAATTTAGTTACTAATATAAAGTTAGTAAATTAATCTCTGATCCCGTTGGTCTGTTCATCCTAAGTGGAGATACAAGGTCTTGTTGTGACCGAGGCGATTTCCTGACGTTGTATCCAACATGAAAGGGGTGTGTGTTCGGATGGCGCTCTTGCACTGTGATATAAGAAGGATCTCCAGAGTTTCAGATGTTTCAGATGTTTTAGATGTTTGATGTTTTAGATGTTTGATGTTTTAGATGTTTGATGTTTTAGAAGCTGTTTAATGGAAGCATTAGTTTCCAGTTGTGAGCGTGTCCTGAAAAAATGTTGAACATTTTTGGAACATCATTCGATATCGAAGCTTAATCAATGCCTTTGGCCGTAATGGGTCCCGTATTCGTCTGCCTGAGTGCTGATGAGTGCTGCTGGATGTTTGGGACCCTCCGAAGCAGGAACAGCAGTGTGGATTTGACGTGATGCTCCTCGGTCTTTAGAGCCTGGAGTGTGTCTTTGATATGGGATGGTCCCGGGCCCGTGTTGTTGGTGTTGTTTAGCTGCTGTAACGTAAACAGCGTTTGGGAGAGGAGAGTTTGGGAGCAGGCCAGCAGGCTGCTTTAGTGAGTTGTGGAGTAGGCGGCCTCCCTCCATGACTTTAATTAGAGCCTGGTAAGGCCTGATTACAGGGAGAGCACGGCCCTCTTTCTAATCTCCTTCTTCTATTTCTTATCCTCATCGTCATCGCGTCACCCCTCCACACGCTGCAGTCACAGCATCATGCGGAAGCAATTAACCGTATCAGGGCTTTCCCTTACGCTTGTGGCGTTGCACATGGCTCCATTCTGAAGGTTCTTTATTTCCTCCCTCTCCTGTTTTATGACTGAGACGTGTGTGTGTGTGTGTGTGTGTGTGTGTGTGTGTGTGTGTGTGTGTGTGTGTGTGTGTGTGTGGTGAGCTGGGTGGCGTCTTGTGCGGCCAGCATGTGGTTGATGGTGGCAGGCTGTGATGTGGATTGTGGTTTTCGTAAGATAGTTATTCAGCGGGACGTTCCACAGGTCCATGTCCTTCAAAGCACAGGCCAGACAGACACATTCTGACCTATTACACACACACACACACACACACAATCTATAGCCTTACGTTCTCTTGCCTCTCCAGCTGATCTGTCCCTGTTGCTCAAGCCTGCTAACGAAGGGTGGAGGTTAAACGTCACAAAGACATTTTAATGAGATCAAACAGAAAAACAGACCTGCGAATCACTGGAGCCGTGTTTAAAGGAAGTTCGGTGTTGATTACTGTTGATCGTTTTGTTGTCGTTCGTTGGGGAAGGATAAAGTGGTGAAAAATCAGCTGCTTGTTACTGTGTGGGTTACGCAGTTACTGTAATGGCTGCGCCGAAGAACCATAAATGAACTGAAGCACGGTTCTCAGCACACCAACATCTACAGAGTCGGCGCTGAACCTCTTCCCAGGAGCTCTCTGGATCCAAAGGGGGCCGTTGGCTAAAGCACTTCTGCGGAGCGATTACCGTCATTAGTTACAGGGACGGTCCCCTGGAGCAGCTGAGGTCTTGCTCCAGGACACAATGGTAGAAAGTGGGGGTTCGAACCTGCGATTGTGGTCATGTGTTTGACTCCCAAGGCCACTGCCACAGAGTCTGGCTCTGCTGTTAAATGATGACCTTATTGCTGTTACATTATGAATCTACTTTTCTTCCTTTTTGTCGTTGTTTCTCGTGAGTGTGTGTGTTAGAGATGTGTGCTTAAACATTAAGGGGGCAGTTTCCCCGTGTAGCTGCAGAGCAGCTCTGTACTGTGTCTGTACATGAAATGTAAATGGATCCAGGCCTTAAAAGTGGAGAATAAACCTCCCGGGAGTTCTGCTTATCGATTTCAGGGCCCTTTTCAGTAATCATTGATGATCGATCCCAGCCACACACACACATGTATAACTGTTGAGTTTCATTTGCAGTTGCTTAGAACCCTGTAGAACAGATTACTGGTCTATTCCCGCTGATGGTTTCTGGGTTGTGGAATGTAGAAGTCACAGGACTACAGATATACAGGCCATGCTGTAATAACCTCAGGACAAAGGACCCGTTACCAGTGTGAACACAAACCCCGGGATCGTTTCTCTGTGCCTGGACTGAGCACTTGAGTGTTACCTGTATTAACGTTTCTGTTTCTTGTCACACTTGTGTCCAGGCCCAGATCTTACTAGACTGTGGAGAGGACAACATCTGTGTCCCGGACCTGAAACTGTCGGTGCAGGGGTAAGTCATTTAGCAAAGAAAACGGGAATGTTGCACATGCTGGGAATTTGTTCGGAGTTGGCTGAACTGGTGTTCAAATTCGCCGACACGTGTCCAACATCAGTCCAACAAGTGAGCTGGAGTCATGGGATAAGCTACCAAAACACACACACACACACACACACACACACACACACACACACACACACACACACACACACACACACACACAC
>JBBPDC010045349.1:0-11622 GCA_037974485.1 Hemigrammopetersius urotaenia
GTATACACCATAGCTTAAGAGGCAAAAAACACATAAACCATATATATGTATATATATATATATATATATATATATATATATATATATGGTTTATGTGCTTTTTGACTCTTAAGCTATGGTGTATACCCTTACATATCATATATACAGTCAGAGTACATGTCATAAACAGTCAGTGTATACATCATTGTTATCCTGAATACAGTTATGAGAGTATATATCATGTATATCATATTTAGTAAATAACTGTATACATGTTATATATACAGTCAATGAGTGCATTTATCATGTTCTGTTTTGATCTATCAGATGCAAAATGACAGCTCTCTCTCTCTCTCTCTATCTGTCTCTCTCTCTCTGTCCTGATGTGGCTTGTTGCTCAGCCTGAATTCTGTGTTTTTATGCCACAGATAATGATCCCTCTTCCCTTGGGCAGACACACACAAACACACACACACACATTCACGCACACCAAATCGTCTGCCTGAATAACGCACCATCCCTTCGCTTATCACCCAAGCGCAGTCGCCGTCATGTAGGGTCCTTCACACACTCCTCGCTGGCGGTGTGTGTGAAGCTCCTTTACTCCAGGAGAGCAGATTACATTTCAATGCGCTTGTTTGTTTCTTTCATCGCTCTGACAGCAGGCCACGCGTTTGGTGAGCTGGTTTGGGTACCTGCACTTCGGGTGGTGGCGCGGGCCTCCATAAGGCTGAATCAACCTGGCACATGGACTTGAGTGTGCGCACGCGCGCGTGTGTGTGCCCGCTTGGCACCGGCATGACTCAGTCGGCAGCCCTGCTGATGTGAATATGCACGACTTGCTCATCCAAACAGTGAATCAGAGTGGGAATAGTCACATAAGAGCCGAACCACTGGCTGAACACAGACAGAACCAGTTCTGAACCGCTCCACAACCGAACCAGGCAGTTTAACCTAGTAACCACTGACCTCAATAGTGTCTGTGTAGATGTATATCAGGGAATGCAAAAAACTAAACTAACTAACTAAAGACTCAAATGAAGCCAAAACGAGTCTAAAATGCCATTAGGACTTACTAAACTAAGCCTAAAAAGCAAAAATGAACAAGCAAAAATGTCATAATTACCCAACTACAAAAACTTTTCAACAATAGACTTTTAAAACATTTCCCTGCCAACTTTTGTAAAACAAAAGTAGCATGTCCTGAGTAAAAGTTTCTAATCCCTGAAGAGTCCTAATGTTAACTTCACAAGTAAAAAAATAGTTATAATAATAATAATAATAATAATAATAATAATAATAATAATAATAATAATAATAATAATAAATTACCTATATGTTGAATTCAACATGTGGTCTAAAGGTTAGGGAATTGTCATTGTGACCAGAAGGCTGTGGGTTTGAATCCCAGGACTGTGCCACCACTGAGGTACCATCCCCACACTGTGTTCCTGGCTGACCGCTTCTTCACTTGGTGATGGATTAAATGCAGAAAAAGAATTTCACACTGTTCACACTGTGTGCTGACAAATGGTCATTTTACTGAGTGTCAAATCTAACACAATCAGTAACTGCGAAACATGGTAACAACCTGATTGTCAACACTCGGCTCATTTGCATAAAAACTTGTGATATTTCGGCTTAATGTAAACTGTTCATTTTGCATGATGTGTCAGTGTGACAGTTTGGGCCAAGAGTGTGAGGATTTAGGCCAAGCTAAGTAGAGCTTTTATTTCAGTACTGTGCAAAATTGTTGAGCCACCTCTGATTTCTTCATAGTTCACTTCCAGAGATCCGGCCCTTCTTGTATTTTTAATGTAGTCTTGAGAAACAGTTCTCTGGGTTCCTGAAGGACTTTCAAAGACTCTCATTTTCAGTCCAGTCTCTGAATCTGAACAGTTTCGGAGGAAAAATTTTTGTTTGTTGAACTACGTATGAATCATTCAAGCAGAAAAAAGCTCATCTAACTTGAGGACTGAACCAGTGAAGAAACAGGTGCAGATGATCAGGCAGTGATCAGTATATAGACCCTTTCCAAAAAATTAGAATATCACGGAAAAGTTTATTTATTTCTATAATTTCATTCAAAACGTTACACTTTCATAGATTTTAGATTCAAGGCCCACATTTTCAAGTACTTCTTTGTTTATTGTTGTTTTTTTGTACATATGTACATTTGTACATAATTTGGGCTTCCAGCTTATAAAACCCATGAAAATATGAATTAAAAAAGACATCAGCCCAAATTTTACAGGGCATGAATGTTTTAAACTGAGTGTTACACACAACTCATCTACTAAATTCAAAGCACCTGTACAGGTTTTCCCAGGTTTTCCCAGGTGTCATTAAATTGCTTCACTTTGGTTCAGTTGTCTCAGTTAGTTTCAATATGGGGAAGACTGCAGACTTGACAACTGGCCAGAAGAGCATCATTGATACCCTCCATAGGATGGGTAAGCCACAAAAGTTCATAGTTAAGGAGGCTGACTGTTCACAGAGTGCTCTGCCCAAGCACATCAATGTCTAGTGTAAGGGCAAAATGTGGCAGGAGAAGATGCACCAAGGTCACTGCAACATGTTTTAGAGGACTTCATGAGTCCTTCTGCTGAGGATCTGCAAGGAGATGCAGATTTCATCTTCCAGCAGTACCTGGCCCCTGCCCATACCACCAGAAGCACCAAAACCTGGTTTGATGGCCATGCCATCACATTGCTTGACTGGCCAGCCAACTCGCCGGACCTAAACCCCATTGAGAATCTATGGGGTATTATCAAGAGAAAAAATTAGGTCCACCAGACCCAAAAACAAAGAAGAGCTGACATCAAGGAAATCTGGGCTTCCATAACTCCCAGGCAATGCCACAGTGCATCGAGGCAGTGATTAAGGCAAAGGGATTCCCAACCAAGTATTGAAGTTTGACATATTGTTTTGAAAGCACCATATTTTCACTGATTTGATGTGATCCTAATTTCTTTTTTTCTGCAAAAACTGAGAAGTAAATGGTGATGTCTTCACATTATTCTAATTTTTTTAATTCCTGTTTTCGTGGGTTATATGAGCTGGAAGCCCAAATGATGGACAAATAAATAACTAAGTAATTGAAATTGTTTAAGTTGTGGGCCCTGAATCTAATCTATGAAAATGTAGAGTTTGGAATGGAATTATGGAAATAAACTTTTCCATGATATTCTATTTTTTTGGAAAGGGTCTGTACTGGTGGTGCTGAATGCTGAGTGGTTGGAACACCTTTATCCAGGCACCTTGTATCTTTAGGCTCTTTGCAGCCTGTTGTTCTAATTTCTTTCATTTTAATTTCAGAATGCCAGAGATAAGTGTAAGAAAGTATAAGATTAAGTAGCTAAATTAAATTAAGGGGGTCAAGAATTTTGCACAACATAGTATCGACTTTAGCCTCATATCTTCAATATGAACTACCAAAACTTCAGACATCAAATGAGCCTCTGATTGACTATATTTTTGGGTGGTGGTTTTGGAGGACCTGAATGCCAAGCTATGGCTTTAAGGGTTTAATGTGAGGGACGAGGACCGGACTGAGCCTGATGAGGAGCGTGTGCTGGATTGATAAAGAGAAGCTCTGGCATGTGGGCGAGCCGAGTGCTGCCAGGGTTTTGCTCTGAAAAAAAAGCTGCCAAGCAGGAGTCATGAGCCGCCCAGGGGCAAAAACAGCCCTGTCAGCTCTGGGAACTCTGGGAAAAGTCCTGTTTGAGACAAGATACAAAGTCCTTCTGTCGGTCTGCACTTCTCAAGGGTGCAATTTAAAAGGGAAGAGTCTTCAACCCCCCCGTTTCTGCACTACCAAACCACTGCAGTAAAAGATATTCTATCAATATAATTTTCTTTTTCGATTCACCTGTTCGTGGCCTAAGGTTTACTGTGTTTTTTTTCATGTAGAAATGATGCCGTAATACTTGTGCAGATGTTTTTTGGGGGGTTTAGCCAGCTTAGTAAACATGTCTTTCAATAAAAACATGTCTTGCATTAAAAATTTAGTTTTTGGATTTTTTTGCATGAATATAGTGCAACACATTTGCAATGCATGTAACACATTTAGTTTTGAATTGCCTTGTTGGTGCAAACCTGTTTGATGCCTGTCAGACAGTCTTATATGACAAATAAACATTGATTAATGGTTGATTGATTGACTGATTGATTGACTGATTTACAGACCCATTTTGTGATGTCATTATCACTAGGTCTTTTACATGTATCAATCTTAAAGGCACAGCCTGGTGGTGAGACACTAAAATTCAACAATTTGAGAATTGTTCTTGTATTCCCTTGTGCCGCCTGACTGCAGAGTTGCAATTTCAGAGCAGCAGGTTCAGGCTGGTAGTGATACAGGCAGTAACCACCTGAAAAATATCTCTTTGATATTGTAAATGTATCCATTTTTTAAACAACAGTGTTAATGTTCTACTTCTCACCAGGTAGTTGACATTTGCCTTGCTGTTGGTGTGACTCGTTTGACTTTGGCTCGTTCAGCATGATCACGTTTGCTGTACAACAGTATGAGCTGTGTTGACTATAGTTACAGTGCCATGCAGTGCAATAGTTGTGCAAAATGTCAAGGTTTATTTTACAGTGTCAAACAATAAGTGTATGCTTCTTGATAGAGTGTGTTGTGCTCTTGAGTGTCCTGCACGTCACTCCTTCCATCAGTTGGTACACCAGTTATTGGTACGCAGTGTGATTCAGTTATTGACGTACTGACAGACGTATAAAAGTATAAATATAAAACATGTAAAGACGACGTTGTATCCTCTGTAATCCTGAATCTCCATTAACCCACAATGTTTGAAGTGTTAGATTGTTCAGTGTTGAGCATTCCAAATGGCACAGGTGTGATGCATTAATGGGAAGGAGTCGGGCAACACACCCGAAAGAGGTGGCCTGATATGCAGTGTTAAACCTCACCAGATTGTCATACATTGCTTCACCTCTGAAAACACACTTTAATCCTCACGGCCTCAACTCACACTGCAGGGTTGTGTATGAAGAGTGTGTAGTGTAAACAGGAGCCATCTATCTTCACCAATGAGGGGAGAGAGAGAGAGAGAGAGAGAAACAGAAAGAGAGAGAGAGAGATAGAGAGGCTCATTTCTCCAGGCCACACTCCTGTTGAATTACATGTCACTTTAAATAGGCTGTTTGGCTGAGATGATTGGATGTTGGCTGAGGGGATAAGAGAGAGAAGAGAGAAAGAAAAAGAGGAGAGTAAAGAGGAAGAGAAACATGGAAAAAGCAAAGTAAGAGAGAGGAGACTAGAGAGAGGGAGAGAGGAGAGAGAGACACAAGAGGAGAGAAAGAAAAAGAGGATATAGAAAAAGAAAAAGGGGGTGGAAAGAGAGATAAGAGGGAAAGAAAGAGAGAAAGAGAGAGAGACAGAAAAAGGGGAGAGTAAAAAGAAACATCAAAGAAAGGAAAAGTAAGAGAGAAGGTGGAGAGAAGAGATGAAAGAAAGAGACAGACAGAGAGAGAGAAAGAGAGAAAGGAGATACAGAAGGAAAAGAGAAACATGGGAAAAATAGAAAAAGAAGAGAGGAAGAGTGACGAGAAAATAAAACACAAAGAAAAAAGGGAGAGCAGGGAACAGAGATGAGAGAGAGAAAATGAAAAGAGACAATAAGGAAGGAGAGAGAAAACAAAGATAGGGAGCGGGAGAATGGGAGAGAGAGAGAGAGAGAGAGACAGAGAGAGAGAGGGGGAATGGGAAAGAGAGTAAGAATGAAAGAAAGGAAAAGAGAGAAAGTGAGGGAGATGCAAGAGAGCAGATGTTTGTGTTTAATGTTATATATTGCCAACAAAAGCAGAAGCTCCAAGCCACTCTCCCAAATGCACTGACATTTGCAGAGTATGTGTGTGTGTGTGTGTGTGTGTGCGTGTGTCACAGCAGCACATTGAATGTTATTACACATCATGAGGTGCGCGATTGTGGCTGAAAGCTCATTTTCCCAGCAGTGTCGGTCGGGCCGGGCAACATTCCGCTTTATTTTGGCAGCTCTGCTCCCTCAGAAACTCCACAGCGAGCAAATTCTGACCAAAATTCTGACCAAGGTCACCCTTCACACACCGTCACTGTCGAACAACAACCTGATTCCTTCAGCATTTATTACTCAACTCTCTGAGGAGTTTTTAACAGTTCTACTCGTTTCTGTGTGTGCATTCTTGCTCATGCGCCAGTGTTCCAGATTGCTGAAATTCAACAATCTGTTACTTTATATTGATAATTGTTCATGTATTCGCTTCGGTTATGCCGTCTCACCACAGAGCAGCTAAGCATCTGTTCATCAGTGATTCGACATTCACCTCAAAGCTGGTGTGACTTGTGTGACTTTGACTCGTTCGTTAGTCAGATTTGTACTACAACTGC
The DNA here is from genome assembly GCA_037974485.1 of Hemigrammopetersius urotaenia. NCBI lineage: Eukaryota > Metazoa > Chordata > Actinopteri > Characiformes > Alestidae > Hemigrammopetersius > Hemigrammopetersius urotaenia. Next base: position 6,371 of record JBBPDC010045349.1, read on the forward strand.
ACAGCCTGTGGTTGCTATGGTTACAATGCCGTACTAGTGATGGATGAATGGGGGTGATGAAAAATACGCAGTTTAGAAAGGCATGAAACCAAAACAGCAGCAGTTGTTTGCTGAAGTTGCTTGTGACATGTGTCAGGTGGCTCAGTAGTTGGCAAACTAACAAGAGTGTGTTTCTTGGTTGTGTGTGTAGTGCTCTTGAGTGTCCTGCACAGTGCTTCATCTGTCAGTTGGTGTTTCAGCTGTTGGGAGTTTAGTGTGATTTAGTTATTGATGGAAATCTGAGTGTAAAGATAATGCCCTATAGACTGAGAGCCGCCCGATCCTACACTTTAGTGAAAGGGAGGATACTTACACACACACTGACCTTTCAAGCCTTAACATGGTCAGAGTCACAGACTCACTTCAGTTTAAACAGTGACCAAAAACAGTCCAGAATCTTCTTCATTTTATGGTCCACAGCTTTTCTCTGCCTCATATTTTCATTCCAGTGCTGAAACTTTCTGCTCTTTCACATTTAGATGAAAAAGTGTGCTCTTCATCTGCCCCTGACAGTATTCTTGTGAATTTTATGTAAATTCAGCTTAGTGTTTAATACGCATGTCTGTTATTACTAAACTACCAACACATGCCTATAAATACACAAAGGAACACACACCCTATATCTCAAATGCCAACCATTATTTTGCAAACAAAGTGGTTCAGAGTGGGTTTGGTGTGAGTCCAATCTCAGATTTCATTACAGTGGTTGAGAATGGCACCGAACATCTTCAACACAAATACAGCCCTTTATTTCACTATCCACCCCCCGTGAAGCTTCACACGTCTCTGAGGGTTATGAATGTTGGCGATGGTAAATCTACACAAAATCTTCTTTGGGGATTATTTTGGCTCACAAAGTCCTGCATACATCTCTCCACCATGAATGGGTTTAGAAAGCTTCTAAGATTTCAAAGTATTCCTTTCTGTGGGGAGTTTAGAAAAAATATTTGAAGAGGAATCATGTCTATTTGTCACTACAAAATAAAGTTGTGAAAAACATGTAAAATGTCTTTTACATGCTTTCAGGTGTTTTAGCCAGTAATGATCATGTGCACCACTGTTACCTTGGTGTGACTACAATCTCACTGGGTCTGAAAATAGTATTATGGTAGAAGTGGGTATTTTTCCTCATGTTTGGACTGAGGTTTGACATTTATGGCCTAAACTCAAGGCCATGCTCCAATAGTCACAGTTCAATTCCCCTCCTACAGCAGTTAAATTACACCCTGTTTGTTCTGAGGAGAACCCTCAAGGCACTCTGGGTTTTCAGAGAAGGTCCAGTGGATTGCGCAGTACTTCTCTTACTGCATTATCAAGTTTTGTTTGGAACCAAAAGGTTCAAATTCTAAAACACCCAACAGAAAATTGTCCAATCAGGATGTTTTCCTCTGTGGTACCTCTAATTGGAACTCCTACCGTGTTGGATTAATGAATCAGCGTCATACAGAAGAGGAATAAGCCAATCATGTTCTGAACAGTATGTGAGACTAGGAGGACGCAGGTTATAGATCAATCACAGTGGGAGTGTGTCAGATATTCCAAACAGTGGGAGGGTGTCAGAGGATCGTACCTGTGGATGTATGTCAAAAGGTCAAACCAGTGGGTGCGTGTCAGATGGTTTAACAAGTGTGTGCATCAAATACTCTTACAAGTGTGTGTGTGTCAGATGGTCTGACCAGTGATTCTATGTGTGTGTGTCAGGTGGGGAATTTCTCTGTAGAAATGCTGCACATAATGCTGTTACAAAGTGGAACCACTTTTACATACTCTATGTTCATTTTAGAGCTGACAAAGTTCACGTTCAATTCCGTTAGCTTGGTGCTATCATACAATGAGAATCCCATTGTGCCGCATTAGTATATATTTCCATTTAATCCGCCTTTTTCTTCTTTTTTATTATGTTTGATGTCCAAACTGAGGGCCTTGCTCTGCACATGGCTGAGAGAGAGTGAGTTATTATTAGTGGTAGGCAGGCAATCGAGCCCATCACTCCCTGCCATGCCGGGGTGTGACCCGAGCAAAGATTAGACTCTTCTATCAGCCGGTTTGATGATCAGGCTCTGATCATTTGCCTTTTCTGTGTTATCAGCTCATCAAAGCACATCTCTATAGATCAGATCACCTCTCTCTCTCTCTCTCTCTCTCTCTCTCTCTCTCTCATTCTCCCTCTTGCCCTCTCTCTCTCTCTCTCTCTCTCAGGTCAGTCATTAATAAAACAGTGCAGGAGCGAGTGCCGTCTGATTGATGATCTTACGCTGACCACCACACACGCCGTGTGTGACTACAAACGCTGATCGAGCATTTTGCTGTGTGTGTGTGTGAGAGAGACAGACTGAACTGAGGTGATGTAATATCATCCCCACCGACACTGCGGAGCTGCAGCCTCCTCCTTAACTGTACTGATGAAGGGGAAGCTTTTTTAGAACGCTGGTGAAAATTCCATTCAGCCGAATGACAAAATGGAGTCTCTGTTCTTATCACAATACATTTAGAGTGTGTTCTTCTATATATATTGTGCATGAAAAACACACTCTAAATGTATTACGTTCGGAACAGAGGCACCAGTTTATCATTCAGCTTAATGGAATTTTTTACATATATATGCAGAAACCTCACAGGGTTATGTTCCAAGAGCACCTGCGAACTGTGAAAAACCGCAAATATTTTTTGCGTTTGTTTTGTTTACTGCATCACAATTATGGTATAAACCCTAAATATGCCCCCAAATATGTTTCCAAAACACTTTAATAAATTTTTAAACTCAGCTTAATACATAAAAGAATGTAAAAGGGAAACTCTTATATGTACAGGACAGTTTTACTGAACTGCTGTCTCCGGAGTGCTATGATGTTAGCACTATATATACCGGCCTGTAATTCTTTGGTATGCACTTTCATTTTCCTTGGTGTAAGCAGGTAAATACAGTAAAAATTGAATTGCATTTACTGTAATAAAAATACAGGGCCTTAGGAAAAAAAACGAAAAACCAGAGAACACTCAGTAAAACATTCAAGATATTTCAGACACACTTTGTTTGTGTTCTCTCAACAGTACCAAAAATGTATGCAGTTATATTTTACATATAAGTGTGGCTGAATTACGTTAATATTTATGTTTTTCTTAATAATTTAGCACTAAAATGAAGTAACATTTCTATAAACAAAAAAAGGGAAAAAAAACAAATGCAGATTATATTTGCTGTTCCTGCATATGGTTTCCATTAACAATTTAATTAGTTTGGTTCCAAAAAAAAAAAAAGCAGATGACTGGAGCCACGAACTTCACAGGGGAACACTGTATATATATATACAATATATTGCCAAAAGTATCCGCTGCCTTTACACGCATATGAGTTTAAGTGACATCCCAGTCTTAATCCATAGGGTTTAATATGACGTCAGCCCACCAGTTGCAGCTATAACAGCTTCAACTACTCTGGGCAAGCCCTCCACAAGGTTTAGAAGTATGTTTATGGGAATTTTTGACCATTCTTCCAGAAGTACATTTGTGAGGTCAGACACTGATGTTGGATGAGAAGGCCCAGCTCACAGTCTCCACTCTAATTCATAGTTCTATTGGGTTGAGGTCAGGACTGTGCAGGGCAGTCAAGTTCTGCACCAAACTTGCTCATCCATGTCTTTATGGACCTGGCTTTGTGCTCCGGTGCACAGTCTTGTTGGAACAGGAAGGGCCGTCTCCAAACTGTTCCCACAAAGTTGGGAGCATGAAATTGTCCAAAATCTCTTGGTATGCTGAAGCATTCAGAGTTCCTTTCACTGGAACTAAGGGGCCAAACCCAGCTCCTGATAAACAACCCCACACCATAATCCCAGCACCACCAACTTCACACTTGGCACAATGCGGTCAGACAAGTACCGTTCTCCTGGCAACTGCCAAAACTAGATTGCCAGATGGAGAAGCATGATTCATCACTCCAGAGAATGCGCCTTCACTGCTCTAGAGTCCAGTGGCAGCGTAATTTACACCTTTGCATCCGGCGCTTTGCATTCCACTTGGTGATGTACGGCTTGGATGCAGGTGCACAGCCATGGAAAACCATTCCATGAAGCTCTCTATGCTGTTCTTGAGCTAATCTGAAGGCCACATGATCAGAAGTTTGGAAGTCTGAAGTGACTGACTCTGCAGAAATTCAGTGACCTCTGCACACTATGTGCCTCAGCATCCGCTGACTGCACTCCGTTAATTTACGTGGCACCACTTCGTGGCTGAGTTGCTCTCGTTGCCAATCGCTGTCACTTTGTTATAATACCACTGACTGTTGCCTGTGAAATATTTAGTAGTGAGGAAATTTCACGAGTGGACTTGTTGCACAGGTAGCATCCTATCACAGTACCACGCTGGGATTCACTGAGCTCCTGAGAGTGACTGATTCTTTCACAAATTTGTAAAAGGGGTCTGCATGGAAGTGATTGGAACACCTGAATTTAATTATTTTGATGGATGAGTGAATACTTTTGGCAATATAGTGTATACATATCTGTTGTAAAAGGGTCCAGTTTGTCATTGCTGTGTATATATACAGTAACACCTCGGTTTTGTGTGGATCAGCATTCTTGGATTCAGTCTAAGACAGAACCGAACTGTATACACTGAATAGTTGTCAAACGCCAAAAAACAAAGAACAAAAACTGTGCCCTGTCTAAACATGTGGGTAAAGAGAGTTATTTCAGTGTTGTACGAGTGTTTGTTTGGCTAATGCTAACTGTATATGCTAACGTTTTTTAAACAAGTTTTCTGATTCTGAATATTTATTTACCATTACATTTTCTTTAAGGGTAATGCATTAAACTGACTTATAAAAAAAAAAAGGCAGTCCAAGCAAGCCACGGAAAACAGGGAGAACAAAAAAGGCACAACCCTGTCAGGGTGATCGTGGGGGAGAGCGGGAGCCACCAGCGCGAGTCTGCAAAAACAAAGGAAACAGAACATTAAGCAGCATCACAAGAGACAACACACTCATACCACACAGGGGCATAAAATGAAATGCAATACGACTTGCTAGATCCAGGGCCGGACTGGGCTTTTGTAGTGCGGGGTATGAGGATCAGGTGCGCGGAGTAATCAAAGGGAAACAGGTGCGGGGCTCATTAGAGGGACTGGAGGAACGCGGTGCTGGAAAAGTAACACAGGGGGAAAAAAGGGGAAACAGGAGGGACGACAAGGGGAAAACTAATATTCAGGGGAGGAAGAAC
>JBBPDC010045359.1:0-11621 GCA_037974485.1 Hemigrammopetersius urotaenia
TTAATATTACAGTGTAAAAATTACTATTTTTCAAGGAATATATATTACTATACCCCAGAGTCATTTCTTTGAGTGTAGCATTTTTTAACTAACCCTTGACAGTGAATTAAAATCCCTAACTGAAACAGTTAGTGTGTTATTTTGCATTTTTTTATTCATATTATCAAATGTATAATGTATACCTCATATAACAACTGTCTGCAATATCCTGCCATCTTCGCCAGTCTATTGTGGTTGAAGACGATTAGAATGATATTACTAATACTAATTTCCTGGTAATTTGAGGAGTAAAGATATCAATATTTTGGCACAAACTCAAGCTATAATCCAGAAGATATGATTTTAAAATGCAGTATGATGCAACACTAAGACCTTTAGGCTTCATTTTTCCCATTAACATGTGGCAGGTAAGAGTTATAGGATGAACTCTCTGACCACAGTTCCAGAACTAGCCACAGTTTCCTCCAAGTGGGTTTCTGACTCAAAGGAGAGAAAACGATCCATGAATTTTCAGGCTTTCACCATTATTCACACTTCACATGCTGGGATTGGAACAGTCAATACAGAGATAAGGATGTTTTCCAAGGCTTGACAGAGTTTACAATATTGGTAGGAGGGACTAGGATGTACATTCAGATTCAGAGTGAAAGTCTTTTTTGTCTGTTATTTGATTGACATGGAAAACGTACTGATAGTATGCGATAAAACTACATAGTTAAACTGAGTTAAAGGCTAAATGTTAAATGTTAAAATATTACATTTATTAACATTCATATTCAAATCAAACTGGGCCATGTCTACCTCTGATATGGAGGGTCTGTTTTAGGTGGAAGATGGTGTGGAGCTGGGCCAGTGATGGTCTGAGGCTTTGCCACATTTGGACCAAAAGCAAAAATGAGACATGGATCTGTTCCTGATCCAGAAACATAATGAAAAAACAAGGCTGACCTGGGTCAACTCTGGCCTAAATTCACATCAGATGTACGTGATCTATCTGTGCCGCTTTTGGCCTGCTGGTCACACTTCTTGTTTCACATTTGGCTGTGCATGTAATTCACACATACACCCACCTAGACATTCAATGTGATATGTTCATATAGCTTGCTCTTCTGTATTCAAACTCGCAGTTTTTTAAATGTCTTCATATAACCTTGATTGAGGTCCCCAAAACACTACATCTGCATACAAAACTAAATTTGATTACTACTCTAAACGTACATAAACCATACGGGCAAAAGTATTGGGTCCCACCTCACAATGAATGAATTCAGCTGGCCCCTTATTTCCAGTGAAGGGCAATCGTGACGATTTGGCATAACAAAATATTTTGGACAACTTTGTTGACAGTTTGGGTAAGAACATTTTTTTATTCTAGCATGACTGCACCCCAGTGCAGAGAACAAGCTCCATAAAGACAGGGCTGGATGAGTTTGGAGCGGAAGAACTTGACTGACCCGTACAGAGCCCTGACCTCAACCCCATCCAACACCTTTGGAAGAACTTGGAACGGAGAGTGCGAGTCGGGCCTTCTCTTCCAACATCATAAATGCACCACAGAATGAATGGGCACAAATTCCAACAGAAGGTCTCCAGAATCTTGTGGAAAGCCTTTCACTTTTTTATTTTTATTATAAAGCCAGTGCTACGCAGTTGTGGGCGGAGCATGGGTAGCCCAGTCCAGACCTACAATTAAGGTGCACCACATCGCAAGGCCTGTGAGTGGAAGTTCTGCTCAGATGGAGAAATAGACCATGCCGAAGGTTTATCCGCGTTGATGGAGAGTGGATGAAGATGTGGACCATGCTGCTCGTTCCTCCAGCAGAGGGCATGGCACGTCTCGGGAGCGCGCCTCGCAGCCCCCCGCCCTCCCTCCGCGAGCAGGACAATAGAGGCGCGAGGAGGAGCAGTGCGTTCGCGCTGGAAGGGAGTGGGCATCCAGGCGCGGAGATCTCCATGCCAGCCCGAGCGGAACCATGGCCCTAGGGCTGTTTCGGGACTCTCTGTAAGCCTGGCCGTGAGCATGGCGCCCCGCTGCCCCCCGCTCGTCCCCCTGCTCCTGCTCTGCTGGCTCCGGAGGACGCCGGCCGGATCCGCGCCTCAGCGCGGGACACTCGGTGAGTTTTTTTGGGGGAAGAGGGAGGACACTTTAGTCTAACGAGTATTTCATTTCGAGTACCATCGCGGTCATGTGCCATTATACGCAGTAAAGACCTGGAGAAATTTACTCAGGAGTTACGTAACGGAGGACAGGAGCCGGAGTGGACATCAGGGAGGCTGGTTTCAAAGTCGTTTGCAGTTTAGAAACAAAGGGGTCCTCGTACAGGACGGCCCTCTTGACTTCAGCATGCACTCCTCTGAGGATGACCTGAAGCTTAGGGCTTAAGGGCAGGAACAGTTGTGTTTACTTCAGGCTTGCATGGAGTCTGTAGGGTCCCAGTGAGTTTAACAGCCTCTTAGACTATTCATCTACACGTTTCACATCTTGCTGTGTATATACATCAAATATGCTCTTACTTGCACATTTACTGTGATGTGTTCATGTAGCCCTGCTGTGCTGTTGACAAACAAAAACAGCTGTGTTTACTTCAGGCTTACATGAAGTCTGCAGGGTCCCATTGAGTTTGCCATCACGTTGACCAGCCTCTGGGACTCCTTACACATTTTGCTTTGAATATAATTCATACATGCAACCACGCAGACATTAATGGGGATGTGTTCATGTAGCCATACTCTGCAGTAGTCAAACTCGCTGCCTCCTGTGGGATGAAAAGCACATCATTATTCCTGTATCTGTTTGAGATTTGGGACATACACAGTACGGACAAAAGTATTGGGACGTTACAACAACTTTACTGCTGAAAAGACTTTAACGATATTGCATTCAGATACATAGACTTTCAACTTCCACTCTTCTTGGAAGGCTTTCCACAAGATCGTTCTGCAGAGCATTTGTGAGGTCAGACAATGATGTTGGGCAAGAAGGCCTGACTCACAACCTCCATTCCAGTTCATCCCAAAGGTGTTGGATGGGGTTTAGGTGTGGATTAGTGAAGTTCTTCCAAACTCATCCAACCATGTTTTTATGGAACTTGCTTTGTGCACTGGGACACAGTTATGCAGGAATAGAAAAGGGTCTTCCCCAAACTGTTGTAAGCATGGCATTGTCAAATGTCTTGGTATGCTGGAGCATTCAGAATGCCCTTCACTAGAAGTAAGCAGCCACCTGTATTCAATACTTTTGTTCATATAGTGTATCTTCTTGAGCTCGGTATCATCTCTGGGCCTGTACTTCACAGTATGCTGGAGTTGTTTGTGCAAGAGATCTTTTCTTCCATGGGAACATTAGAAGAATATTAATGCGAGCTTCAAGCTTTCCTCCCTGCTTCTTCTGTTTTTTTTCCCTCCCCTCTCTCGCTCACTTTTTCTGCGCCCATGGCCAGCGATACTCCTGCGTCTCATTTGCTTGCGGTTCCACTCGCCTCAAAGTAACCACGGGCTCTTCCTAAGCCCGGACCTCCAGCCGCAAACATTTTGGCCTGATCCTCCCAGCGCCTCCTCGGTTTTTAGTAATGACATACATTTTATGCTGTGAACTTCTGACCGTCAGTTATTGTCTTGCATGTTTGTTATTTTTAATCCATTTTCTCTGACTCCTTCGCTTTTCGTTTCACTCTGAACTAAGCACTAAGCCCATCAAAGACCCCCATTCTCCATTCTGCTCGGATATAGAGTTACCTTTGAAGTGCAAGGAGCTGCAAACTTGTAAAGCAGACTCGTAGGATGTTGGCAGTCTGTGATTGAGAAAGAAGGGAATTGACTGCTAAAAAGCTTTCACTGCTGTTCCACAGTTGGTAGATGCTCTCTGGTACTGTGGGTCAGACTTGAGAGAAAGTCATACTTTGTCATAGCAGTCAACTTGTGAATGAATGGGAAGTGCATGAATCATTTTGGTAGCTGTGTTTTGCCAGTCGACTGCAATGCTCAGTTTAAAGCAAGTTTATTTGAGGGAGTAGGTGAAGCTGTCAGCTCCTTTGCATTAAAATGATCAGATTCCACTTGATTAGGCCTGAGCAAAAATAGTCATAGTGTTAAATCAATTGCTTGGCAAAGTGGTTGTGCACATTTGTGCCCTCACTCCAAATGTTGTCGATCAGCTGTGACACATTTGGTATCTGAAGTTGGCTGAAGCTAATGTAGCTAATGCATGGTGCAAACTACCTAAAGGTGCCTTCAGACTGTGAGATTTCACTTATCATTTAAGTTCATTGCAAGCCACACTATGCAACATACATCTAATAAAGTTGGATGCAGCATCATGTGTAATACCTGCTGAATCATAGGCAAAAACATATCTTAAAATTCTGACACTGTTTTGTCTCAGACTACACCATATGGACAAAAGTATTGGGATCCCTGGCTCTTGACATTGCATTCAAATACATTAGCTTTAATATGGAGTTGGTTCCCCTGTTTGTGGTTTGTTGTGGTTTTTGAACTTGTTGGACATGCTGTTCTTTACAAACCTGGACACATAGCTTAAAACAGTAGCTGCCTTTATGATGTCAGTTTCTGTCACAGTGCTTGATCAAACTTGAAGCTGAACATATCTAAGCTACAACAGAGGTTAGGAATTGTAAGATTTTTTTAAGGGCAAACTGATACACAGGTCTGTTGAAACTGGCTTTCAGAATGGAGATCTTATTGATTGATTTTGGAAATCCCAGTCCATAAAAGGACTAGATAATAAGAGAGCATAAGAACCATGGAGCTTTGTTGTGTCAGCTCCCAGGAGCCTGACAGATGTATAGTTAGTCATGGGTACATGCCCCCTTGCCTGCAACGCTAATCATTTCATACATATTAATGGTTTGTTGTTGCAGTTAATTTACTGTGGAAGCAGCTACATGGATAAGGCCTGCTCAGTGAGTGATAATATTATTCAGTAGAATGGCTCATTAGTGTATTAGGACTAAAGCTGGCTCTTAATGAATTAATTGATTTTTTTTCTCTGGTTCTGCAGTTACTCTGCAGGTAACAATAGCTTGTGCTAATGAATGTAAGGAAGAGATCTCTTTTTGGGACCCCTCTAGCTGTGCAGTGATTGAGGGAGCTAATCAAAGGCCCTGCTAAAATCATATATTCAGTCTGAGGGCCTGGCAGTTCTCTTGACTCTGTATTAAGTGTGATTTGAGGAATATCGTAATGCATAACTGTCTTTCCAGTTCCACACTGAATGAAATCAAGTGGTGTTCAAAAGTGGACTGGGGTTGTGACCTTAGAAATAAACCGATTGGTCCCTCTGCTTAGTCAAAATTGTTATTGAACCCTCAGGCATTCTATAGATGAGCCTTGCCATAGTAGTGTTGTTTTTTTGTTTTTTTTTTGGGGTGGGGGGTATTTAATTGATTGATGGTATGCAGTTTCAGACCTCTCTGAAACCAATTTACCCCTTCACTTTATTCATTTTGCTCAAGGTCATTTGTGTGCATTTTGTCCCTAATGGTCTGTTAAATGAAATCTACCAGTCTTTGTGCTGACATCTGAGGTTCCTGTTTTGTACATGGTGAGATTGCCCTTGTAAGTGTGTCACTTGCCCAAGTAAGACCTCTTAAACAAACACGGGTCTCCTGTTTCTTTGATGGGAAGTGAGCTGATTTGGATCCCATTTTTCTCTTGACTCTGATTGTTTACATAATTGTTATTTTTCTTTTATAAGGTCAGCTGCAGTCATGCATGTGTCTGACTGAGTCCTGCGATTGAATCAGTCACATGAGGTAAATGTGATGTCTGCCGTCCAGCATTATACAGGACGTGGTATTAAAACTCATAAGGCCGTGATTAGATACACGCTCCTGTATTTCGTTATACAGTTGATACAGTGCTGCATGAATAAAAGGCTTTGATGTTAGGTAAGTAGTGTCACAGCCTCAGATGGTTTGTGCTGACACTGCCTGGAGCATCTACCAAAGCATGAAATCTTTTTATTCTTGGGGTTTTGTTGCTGCATGGCGAGCACATGACCGTCCTAATCGAGCTGACACCCAGTGCAGCCTCCCTGTGTCTGGACAAAAGCCTGTGGAAGGAGTGCTGGACTCAGGACTAATGCAAGCTGACTTCTGTGGATTTGCCTGTATCCATCAGTGCCTCTGGCCAGGTGAACTGTGTCACACAAAAAATAGCGTTTTATTTATTTATTTTTAAAAGGCAGTTTTGTAGTTTGGCCTAAAATGTGTAAAAATCATCTATCTGTGCTTTCTTGAAAAGCCATAAGCTGTTTAGTTGCGTCCCACCACCTCACTTAACTATTAAACCAGCAGAACCCCCCTTATGACAGCCCCAGCACTGCATAATATATTGAGAAATAGTAGACTGAAATAAAAAAATCTTTCCTTGAACCAAAAGCTAATGATTGTTTTAATAATCGAGCATACTTGCTAGTATTTACTTAAGTTAGTGTTTTAGGACTAAGGCTGTTGCACAATATCTTAATCTTGTGCTAAGGAATATAAGGAAGAGACCTCTTTCTGAGACCCCTCTAGCTGTGCAGTGTTTTAAGGGGCTAATCAAAGACCCTGCTAAAATGTGTTCAGTCTGAAGGGCATGGCTCTTCTCTTGTCTCTGTATTAAGTGTGATTTAAGGAAAATCTGAATGATAATTCAGCATTTCCAGTTCCACATTGAAATTAAAGTCAAGTGGTGTTCAGAAGTGGACTTCAGATGTGACCTAAGAACTAAACCTCTTGGTCCCTTTGCTAAGTCAATATTGTGATATTGAGATTAGCATTTGACGGTTTCTTGGCAGTAGCCTCCTACTGTAGGGTTTTGAAGTTTGACATATAATGGGTGGGAATCGTCTTCTACCTGTACTCTCTTGAAATGCCTTACACTGGTTAGTTGTGTTGCACCGCCACCTGACTTGAAAATTAGACTATCAGAGCCCCCTTAATGATAGCACCAACACTCTGTCAGATTTTGAGTGGTGGACCTTCTTGAAAAGTCTTAGCGAAGACCAAAAACTAATGATTGTTTTAATAATCGATTAGCATATTGACTATTATGTAATTAAATGACTAATAGTGTACCACCATGCAAATGTCAATAGATCTCGTGTAACTATTGATTATTTACAATTAAATTGTTTTTAAACTCCACAGAGCTCAAAACTTTGAGTTGGTGACAAATCAACACTCTCTCATGGCTAATTGCAGTGCTTTAATGGAAACAGTGAAACTTTTATGTTGGTCATTTTTAGTGATTAAATTTTGATGCATTCTTAATTTTGAGACAAGATCAGTCCTGTAGACTTGTATGTAGTCTACAGGACTGCTTTTATTCGGGATGCAATGTCTGCATTATAACATGCCTCTTTAATTGAACGCCTTTTGGTTTGCATTTGGGCCTTTGCTTTGGAGTTCCATTGAAATTAGATCACCCATGTCTACAGGGATGTCAAACACAGGTCAGGTCATTGGAAGGAAGCTCAGTGGGTGCTAATCATTAAGAAACATGGTCTAAATTGGAGGAACCTTTCTTCTCTGGCCTTAGTGGTGAATCAGGCAGCTCTATGTTGTTGGATGGTGGAGAGCAGAGGGAAGTCTGTTTCAAGCTTGTTAGCTCTGAATATGAGGACTGTTCTCTCCTAACTCACAGTCTAGCCAGCAGACTGAAACAGTGGTTTGGTGTGTTTCGACTGTATGTGATTGCTGGCCAATTTCAGACCAATCTAACCTCAATTTAGGCTGGTTCATTGGTTTTTGACAGTTCTTTCTTCAAACGTTCTAAAGCAAACCAGTGTTCATGTTTGTTTTGGTATATTGAGGGTTTGTTACGTGAGCTGGATAGTTCTAGGCTGACCGCTGTGTGAGCAATCCAGGCACAGTACGAGCAGGTTCAGTTGTAGGGAGTGTACGCTTGGCTTCCAGCCCAGCTCAACTCCCAATACTGCTGTTGAGGATGAGGAATTTCCCCACTGATAACCCCAGAACACTTGGAGGAGGAGTGGGCTTGACGCAGCCCTGCTGACTGGCCGTGTCTGTCTGCATGGTACACAGCTGACTGGGGAATTTACACTGACCTCTGAGTGACTAGGTACTTCACGTTATTAAATCACGAGTGACAGTGTTATTTTTATAAATGGACTGTCATGAATGTTTGTACTGGGAGCCAGTGAATGATATACAATATATGGACACAAGAATTGGAATGACTGGGACTTTGACATTGTATTTAAATACTTAGACTTCAATATGAAGTTGGTTCCCCCTTTGCAGCTCTAGCATTTTCCACTCTTCTTGAAAGGCTTTCCACGATTTTGGAGTGTTTCTATTCCAGTTCATTCCAAAGGTGTTGGATGGGGTTGATTTCAGGGCTCTGTGCAGGCAAGTCAAGTTCTTCTATACCAAACTCATCCAACCATGGAGCTTAGTTTGTGCACTGGGGCGCAGTCATGCTGGAGTAGAAAAGGACCTTTTCACCAAAGTGTGTCCACAAAATTGGAAGCATGGTGATGTCCTAAATGTCTTGGTCTGGTGAAGCATTAAGATTAAAGAGGCTTAGCCCAAACCCTGAAAAACAGGTGTGTCCCAAAACTTTTGTCCATATAATATATGAGGAGTGTGGTTTCACACTTGTAGTTTCCCAGCTTGAATTTTGATGGATCCTGTCAGCATTAGTCATGCATAAAACATCAGTAAAGGCCACTTAGCATCTGTTATGGTCTAAATTACTAATTTGTCAATTTCACGCACCTGAGGTTGCAGTGGACATCAGGTGCAAGGATGCACAATTTAGCATAAAGTCAAATCAGGCACGGAGTCCCGTCTGAATCTCTGGATTCCCTTGTGTCTCAAATTATATGGGTGAAGAATAAAAAAAGAATATATAAATGTATTCTCAGTTATAGTACAGAAGTTTCTTTACTCACTCATTCTTAATTAAGAATTCTTAATTAAGAATGAGTGAGATTTTATTCTGAAGTAATTTTGGACCATTATAACTGGTCAATTCATCATGAGAGACAGGAGAGACAGGAGAACCCCCCCTCGCCCCATTTGTATACCAATTGTAAAGTGTCCAAATAGCCCCTTTAGCTATCTTGCTTCCCTGCTATTGATACTTACTGACTATAGACAGTTTGGAAGAGATCAAATAAACAAACATTACTCACTGAAGCCCTTTAAAGCTGTTTGCAAGCATCATATAAACATCCCCAGTGGCTCTCTAAAGGCCTCACCATGCTGGCTAGAAGTTTTGTATTGTTAGAACTTTTGTATTGTTCTCTAAAATTCACTCTGCAAAGTGTTTTAATATACTTCTTTCTTAGCTCAACCAGCAAAATAAAAATGCTTCTAATTTTATTTATTGCAGCACGAACACAGGATTGTAAGAGCTAACAACTGTGGAAAAGAGTTGTAGTATAAATACTTATTGCTCTTTGAGTATACAGCAGATTTAAAAACAAACATTTTCAGTGGCAAAAGTGGAGAATAATTTTATTATACACTATTTTTATTGTTTGTTATAGTTTTTGAATAGGGCTGTTAGTGCTGGTCATGATCTGACACAGTACATAATTCTGAGGTGAACTTGGGTCAGACTGGTCCTTTTTAAAAGTATCTTTTTGGCTTTGATTTAGAGTGGGCCTGGTTAGTTTTGCATCATTGCTTATCTTATTGAAATATGGTGTAAAGCTGGTTACTGTGATCAGCCACTTATTTGAATCAACAAGGGACGGAATAATTTCTATACAAATACTGCTTAAATAATTCACTTCTAGCAATCAGGTAATCTGCTTTCAGTGTCCATTTTGGGACCTTTTACTACACGATTGTTTACCCATTACAATATACAAAGACCAGTTAGATGGCAATATGGGTAATCTACTTGAAAAGTGAAGAAAATGAAAAACAAATTTCTCAATCTTTCTGCTTAAAGTGATCGAATTCTGCTGCATAGATCACTATAACATCTGTAAATACATTTGATTTTTACTGTCTTGAAACTATTTTTTAAGTACTTCTCAAATCTATTCGGTGAAAAGCTCAGGAAGAATGAACATTCAGTGGGAAAATTTATCACAACTTTTGTTTGAGTCTCCAGGTCCCATCGGCAGCCTGTGCAGATGTTTCAGAACCCCTCAGGTCCCTGCAGGCTCGTCAGACAGGGCTGATTCAAGCCACCGCTGGGATCGATTTCCTCCCAGAGGAAATGTAAACTATTTTATGAGCAAAAGAAGTCTTTCCACTTACCAGGCCCAAATCTTCACATTCTTAATGAACGCTTAAAGCGAGTGTGTGATACTCTGGGTTAGATCATCATTAGAATGGGCACGAATATGAAGTCCTGCACCATGGAAACTCCTGTTGGTGTTTGTGAACCAGCTAATATAAAACAGTAAACGCTGAAGTGGTGTTTCGGATGTTTTAGCATCCTCTCCTAAATGCCAGCTACTGGAATGCACTCAAAATTGCTTTGAGCTTCCTGAAACATTAGGCTGGGTTTTCTCAGCCCCACTCCTCAATATCCTCTGGCAGGATGTGTTTTCAACGCTGTTTCCTCCTTGAGGTTCCTTGATATCTAATAATATTCTAATATTATTTTTTGCATGACAACCCCAGTATTTAACATGTAAGCCAAGAGAAAATGTGACTTTGAACATCTATTATGACATGGGAAACCTTTCTTGCCTCTCTGGCTGTTTATTTTGCTCCTGTGAAGGTGTTTTTTTTTTCATCCACCCCATGTTGTACAGCTCTAAACTACATTTCCCCAGTTCAGTCCTCCTAAGAGGAAAGTGTATTAGTGAGTGTTACCGGACTTGGGGATATCCTGGTGATGGCTTCCAGCTGGTGCAGGATAACGGGGTTGAGGTGATTTGTCTGCTGTATGCTCTTTCTCTAAAAGCCCTCCCACAGAACAAGGAATTCGTTTGTAACGCTGAGGCGAGGGCACTAAGAAGGCAGCATGGAAAGTGGCAGAAACTGTTTAGTACACTTGCTGCACACCAACAGGAACTTTTAATGACTTCAAATAAATAGACTTTAATATGGAGTTGGTCCCTCTTGGCAGCTATAACAGCTTCGACTCTTCATGAAAGACTTTCCACAAGACTTTGGAGTTTGTGTGGGAGTTTGTGCCCATTTATTCTGTAGAGCATTTAACAGGTTCTTTGTTCAGGGTATTTTACCTTAAACCTCTATCCAAATGGTGAAATGCATAGCATAGTTTTCACAATGTGGGGTCTATATCCCTCCCTTTTGTGGCCTTGTTTTCACCAAGTTGTAATTCATTTTTACATGACTGTTTTCCATCATCTGTTTATCATTTGGATTAGTGGTGCAACGGATCACTGTTGATCCGTGATCCGAACCGATCTCTCTCCACAGTTCGGCACGCACGTGATCCGAAGATTCAAAGAAAAAAAAAGGCAGCATGTGCCGGCCCAAATTTGAAATCGTGCTTGCGGGTCTGCCGTGTGGACGCATTTCGACATATCTACGGAAGACACGCGGAAAGCCGTTTGTAAAGCGGGGAGGGGGTGGGGGTGAGATTCTGGGCCGGGGCCGCTCTCGATGTCGTATCGTGCAGCCGGGCCCTACTCACTATCGTTCTTTCGGGGGTGC
>JBBPDC010045389.1:0-11620 GCA_037974485.1 Hemigrammopetersius urotaenia
CTAATGAAAGTCACACTATAAACATCATCTCATCCACCACTGATCCTCTCCAGATCTCATATTAATTGTTCTGTTCAATCCGTCCAAGTCTTCTTGTTCTGTGAAAGAACCAACCAGAGCACCAACCAGACACAAATGTGATTTGAACCCACAACCTCCTGGTCTTGGAGGCAATGCTCTAACCAATGAGCCACAAGACCGGCAGGGTGGAAAGCCTTTTTTTGGACATTTCACTTTCAGATGAGGTCTGATGTTCAAGACATAAAGCCTAAGGCTGTGACTAGAACCCACAACTTTGGGCACCAGAGGCAGGGCTCTTGCCACTGAGCCATGGGATCCCCCAGGTGTCAAGTCTTTTTTTTTTGATTGTTTCACTTTCAGATAAGGTCTGATGAGCAAGACATAAAGCTAAGGGCCTGGATTAGAACCCACAACTTGTAGGCCTTGGAGGCAGTGCTCTTACCACTGAGCCAAAGGGTCTCACAAGCATCATGCCTTTTTTTTTGGACATTTTACTTTCAGATAAGGTCTGATATTCAAAACATAAGACTCAGTGCTCTGATTAGAACCTGCAATCTCTGAGCCTGGGAGGCAGTGCTCTTACCACTGAGCCACAGGGTCGCACACCTTTGTTTGGATACTTCACTTTCAGACGAGGTCTGCTGTTCAAGACATAAAGCTAAAAGCTCTGATTAGAACACACAACCTCTGAACCTTGGAGGCACTGCTCCTACCACTGAGCTACAGGATCCCAGAGGTGTCATGCCTTTTTGTTTTTTGGACATTTCACTTTCAAATCAGGTCTACTACTAGAAATGATTGGAATCTTTAACACAAGGAAAGAATCTTCCATTAAGTTTTCAAAGACGTTTGTAAAACAGTTTTATATAGAGTAGAGGGTTAGGACTCTGCTTTAGGCTTTGAATAGCGTTAGGTTTTTTGTTTTTAATGAAACCAACTGAACTGCATTTGGGTTCACACTGGCAGTGAGAGAAAGAGTGAGTGGCTTTTTTTTTTGGGAAAACTAAAGGAGCAGACTTAAGGCTGGGTTTAGATTTAGGTGTGTGTGTGTGTGTGTGTGTGTGTGTGTGTGTGTGTGTGTGTGTGTGTGTGTGTGTGTGTGTGTGTGTGTGTGAGTAAACAGACCATTTGCATATTCTAGTACCACATAAGAATCTCAGAGCAAGGAAAATGATGGAAAGCAATTTTTTGGTTTAATGTTAGGACTTATATATTACCATTTTGTTTTTATTTCAATTAAACAAATAATGCATGGTAATTCCGTTTTTACAAGAAATATTTGGGCATGTTGAAAATAATTACACACATTGAAACAACAATGGAAATCAGTTAAAATGCTAAAAGCATCATCAGTCTTTTGTAATGAACTGGTTGGAAATATTTAGTAATTATAATTTCAAGCCACAAGATTCTTTCAAAATGAATTTTAAAACCAACAAATTGTGAGTTAAAATGTAAAACGGGTTGCCATGCTAAACACATATCGGAGCATTGATTTCCCCACAAACTTACACGAGGTGGAGTTTTCCCGACATATCTGGCAACCTTGTCCCGCGTCACTGCAGTCATGTCCGCACCCTCGAGTTGGCCATGTGTCTGAGAGACGGTCGCTGATCGCACACTATCAGCTTCTTACAGCGTGAATTACTGTGAGTATTTATTCTTTATCCTCCATGCAGATCAGGCTCTCGACTTTCCAATTTTTAAATCACTGAAAATGATGTTTTAATCAGATAACTTAGGTTTAAATACTACATTTAAGCCTATTAGCATAATGGCTAATGCTACTCCACTAAACGTGTTTGTTTAGACAAAAATAAAAATTCTGCTGAAGATCAGACCACACTGAGCACTGTTAAATAGGTTTGTTTTGCTCTGGTCAAGCCATACTTTATGATAATCGAGATGAGAGTCTATTCATGAGCAGCAGGACTTGTTGTCTTGTTGTTCTTAAAAACCTCAATAAAAGGTTTTTCATGCACTAATGTCATGTGACCCTCACTGTCCTACAGGTGTGATTCTGTTCAGTTATGGAACTGTAGCAGAGGGACGTTTTTATTGAAGATTATAAAATCTTAACCTCAATATTATCTAAAACACCCAAATCATATAAAACAGCTGGAACATCCTGTGCTCAAATTGACCTCCAGAGAACACAGATGTGCACAAAATGTTTAAAGGACACTAAAAAACCGTTTGTCCCCATTAAATAAGGAAAAGACATTTAATTTGATGTAATATGAAGCAAAAAAGCCAATTATTTATTAAGAGGCATTTAATGTTGAACGACAACAAATTGAACCCAAACATAAAAGGAGGGTTAAGGCCACAGGCACCCACGTTTTTAGGCATTTTACTTTGATAGATCCAGTTCAGTTTAATTTGGGTTCCTGGCTGAATTATTTCCTTATTGATTAATTTCTTTGTCATTTCTTTATTGCAGTAAAAGGGAAAAAAAATGAAGACCAAAAAACTGCAGTCAAAGAAGCGCTTCAAATCCTCTAGGAAAAGAGGGATCCTAGTAAAGGGAGAATGGAAGTCCGTCAATGTGGATCCCAGCCTTTTTGCCGACGAGGGCTTGGGGGAGATCATCTGCTTCGAAGAACTGACTGATTATTCCCTGATCGAGTCCGAAAAGACTGCTACTGTGTCCCATATGCTGCAGGAGCCCTTGGGAAAGAAGAAGAGGAAGGCCTTTAAGAGAAAAGCCTCTGAAATTGCAGAAGAGCCCTTTGAGGAAGAGCAGGAAGAGGCTGCAGAGCCATTGTCTGAGGACGAAGATCAACAGGAGGTTGTTGTTGTGGAGAAACCAGCTAAAAAGAGGAAAAAGAAAAAGAAGAAAGCCAAGAGTGACACCGCAGCCCTTAAGACGAAAGGTAAAGAAGAGGGTGTAGAGGGTCACAGCCTGGCAGAAGAAGACGACCAGACACCAGAAGGCTCTGAAGAGAGAACATCGAAGCCTAAACGAAAAGAGAAACAGAAATCAGCTGCTCAGGTGACCGAGCCTGATGCGCAGACAGACCCCGCCGGGAAGGCGAAAAAGAAAACAAAGAACTGGACAGAAGCAGCCCTGTCGAGCTCCGCGGGTCGGGATACAGATGTCTCCGCCTGGAAGGACCTGTTTGTGCCTGAACCCGTTTTGAAGGCATTAAGCAAACTTGGATTTTCTGCACCTACACCGATTCAGGCTCTCGCTCTTCCTCCAGCCATTCGAGATCATCTGGATATACTGGGGGCGGCAGAGACGGGTAAAATTTCTCATGCAACATTTCTCATGCAGTATTTGTGGTGCAATATAACCACCTGAGTAAGGAGGAATGGTCCAGCTTGAACTAAAGAAAACGTACATTTCATTTGCATTAACTGGAGTGAAAGCCTTAACCTCCGTCCCAGAATCCTGACCTCACTGTGTTAATCCCTGTTGATTGGTTAAAAATATGCCGGGGAAAGAATCAGTCTGTTCATTTCATGTTCACCTCCAATAGAGCAACAAAGCATTTACTTTCACGGTTTGTCAAATATATTCCTTATATAAATGTATAATCTTGCTACTACTTTCACAGTTAGACCAGTTTTTGGTCAGGATACTGATCCTGGGCTGAAAGTATGTTTTTCACATACAGAAATCAGATGTTTTTTTTTCACTAATTGGTAATTGTTTGCATATATTTAGCATAAGCTTGGACAACGTAGCACTTGCCTGCACCGAGAAAACAGTGATTTGATATTGAATTTCCATTATTTAGCATGAGCTAACCCAGGGCTTACTTGGAAGTGGACAGAGACCTGCAATTTGTGGCAAAACAGACCAAAGAAAAAGTAGTTAATTTGCATCAGCTGAAGTGAAAGCCTTAGATCCCAGAAACCTGTCCGTAGTGTGTTCAAATAAACAAATATATCATTAGAAGGCAAGAACATGCTATGGTCCAGTTACTGGACTGTACTGTACATTACAGTGATCAACGCTGTTTTACATTGAATTTTTCTGGCCTGTGAAAGATTTGCTAATAGTCTTTCTTTTCTAAAGTTATATACATTCTTTTCATAATGAAATGAACACAGTCTGCACCGTGGTCCAGTGTGATTGTGTAAATCTTTGTTGTCATTTATCTGCAGGAAGTGGGAAGACGTTATCTTTTGGAATTCCGATGATCCACACCATATTAGAGTGGAAGAAGACCATCCACTGTAAGAATTCAGATGCAGATGGGACTGATGCAGGAACTGAACCTGAAATGAACAAGACGGGTGAACAGACAGAGGACACAGCGGACAACAGTGACGGCGCTCCTGAGGACAAAAAAACGGAGGATGAAGAGGGGATCGCACTGGAGGCAGGAAACGATCTGGTTGGTCAGTCTGAGGAGGACGATGATGCCGGTGGTTCTGTTGATAATCAGTCAGGTCCAGATGGTGATGGCTCACCAGAGGAGGAAGAAAACTTACTCCAACCCCTGGACATTGAAACAACAGTGGGAGAGACTGAAGCCAATGAGAAGCAGCCTTTGCTTGGACTTGTTCTCACCCCTACTAGAGAACTTGCAGTCCAAGTCAAACATCACATCGATGCTGTAGCACAGTTCACAGGTTGGTTTGACTGAGTGCAGGTTAATGTGCTTCTCTGTGTGTTTATATTACATTACATTTATATTACATTCGTTTGGCAAATGGTTTCGTCTTCTAAATCTAAGTAAGGAGTAATTCAAGAAGATGTGAAGCCTATTTAGAGAGAACAGGTGTGATTTAGGGTAGATGGATCATCAGGAGAGGAGGAGCTCTATGAACAGATGAGTCCTTTTGAAGACTCTGCTGCTCTGGTCATCTTTGGCAGCTCATTCCACCAGCAGGGAACCACAAAGGAGAAGAGTCTGGACTGGGTTTACCTTGTCTGTAGGGATGGCAGAGCCAGACGATGTTCTATGCGGGGAGCAAGTAGGAGCTTTAGGCGGAATGATGGGATTAAGTTAGCTGGGACCCAGATGGCACTCTGTAGGCAAGAGTTAGTGACTTGAATTGAATTCAGGCAGCCAGTGTAGCTGCTTGTTTATTCCTCAGAACTGCACTCACTGTGAAATTTCTAAACAGGTGTACGAACTGCTATTCTGGTGGGAGGGATGGCACCTCAGAAGCAGGACCGGATGTTAAAACGCAGGCCGGAGATCGTCATAGCAACACCAGGCCGTCTGTGGGAGATGGTTCAGGAGAAGCATCCCCATTTGAGGAATCTGAGGCAGCTCAGGTGATGCCACGAGACACTTCAGTTTTCATTGGTCCCCTCATCTGGAGATTGGGTCACCATCAAAACATAATTTTAGTCCAAAGGCACTTTTTCACAGGTCTACAGGAACCATTCTGTATCTAAACTGTACTGTAATTGTACTGAAGTTTCAGCATGTTTTGACGTTCCAGTGTATCTCAGTCCGGTAACTGAGTTTCTGACTCTTGAGTTTATGCCCAAAACCACATCCATGGAGTTGAACCGGCGGAGAGTTTTTCTGTCAGAGCCGCTTTTGTTATTGTGCTCTTTTATTATTTCTAGTCTTGTTTGAGTGTTTAATGTCTTCTGTGTTCTTTGTTCGTGTGATGAGAACCGAACCAAGAGAACTTGTTAGAGCCGTCCTGGATCTCCTTTACGTTTCTCACGGAGTTAAAGATAAATTTGTTAGAGTCACAGAAAACTCCCACTGAAATTTATCTCTAGCCCAGACAGACAGCTGTGATTGTTCGACTTGTTAGTTTCGGTCTCTATTTTTGTTTTTTATGTGCGGAGAGTAAATAAACAGGTTCTTTCCATGTTGCGAAAACATTTTAACCAATCAGAAAGCAGTGATACAGTCAGCTCGGCTGCAGCCCATGTTTGGCCCCGCTGTCGAGCTGCTCGAGTTGCTCTATTTGTAACGGAGAACATTTGTTCACACTATGGCCCAGTTCCTTGTGCTAGTGGGAAAGTGCCGGAAGTGAGTGTGTTATTATAATACAGGAAGGTTAGCAGCTTTTAACAGTGTTCAAATTGACTCTCCCCCCCCCCAGGTGCCTGGTCATTGACGAAGCTGACCGCATGGTGGAGAAAGGTCACTTTACTGAGCTTGAGAATTTGCTGGAAATGCTCAGCACATCCCATTTCAACCCAAAGAGACAGACCTTCGTGTTCTCAGCCACGCTGACCATGGTCCACAGCTTGCCCACCCGTCTGCTGCAGAAGAAAGGAAAGAAGCTGGAGCAGCGCAGCAAGCTGGAGCTCCTCATGGAGAAGGTGGGAATCAAAGGCAAGCCCAAAATCATCGACCTCACCCGCAAGGAGGCCACAGTGGAGACGCTGACTGAGACCAGGATCCACTGCGAGAAGGACGAGAAAGATTTTTATCTCTACTACTTCCTGCTGCAGTACCCTGGACGCACCATGGTGTTTGCCAACAGCATCGACTGCATAAAGAGACTGACTTCGCTATTGACCATCTTGGACTGTACCCCACTGCCACTGCATGCCAACATGCACCAGAAGCAGAGACTGAAGAACCTGGAGAGATTTGCAGAGAGGGAGAGGTAAGAGAAGTTCTGAGCAGTTCTGTGGCAGAATCTCAAATCACTCCCTGCTCCCTATCTAGTGCTAGGGAGCGGACCCTGCAATCAGAGGGTTGTGGGTTCAAATCCCAGGACTGCCCGTGGCACCACTGAGGTACCCTAGAGGTTCACTTTCACTTCTTATATTACATTTGGCAGACACTTATCCAAAGCAACTTGTAATATGAGGAAACACTATTTTCAGCAAAGGGCCATTTGGAATTCAACCACATGTTTACAGTTGCTAGTGAACATATGGCCCACCATTTAGTTGAAGGCAAAATTTCATTACTTGCTCTATATAGATAATAGGGAGCCAGTAATGCCCTCGGCAACCAAATAATGTATAACGTTAAAGATTTAACCACATGTTTACAGTCAATACTACACATATGGTCCACTGTTTAGCTAAAGGGGGCACAATTTCACATAGTTGTACAGTGCACTCTATAGGTAACAAGGAGCCAAAAATGTCTTCTGCAACCAACTAATATGTTAAAGAGCCACCTGGCTCATGTTTACACCTCCTATTGGACATGTAGTCCTTTTTTGGTTAAAGAATGCACTATGTAGAGAATACAGATCCACGTGAGATTGAGCAGGTTTTACATTTTAATGCTAAATATCCATGTTAAGGATTAGATTCTCACCAGTTGTCACTCCCCTTCCCCAGTTGTGTCCTCCTCACCACAGATGTTGCTGCTCGAGGGCTTGACATTCCAGATGTTCAACATGTCATTCACTATCAGGTAATCTCAAGACTGTTCCATATAGAGGTTATCTTCTAATATTGAAAAATTATAAATTTGATTTATCTATATCTACTTTGTTCTGGAATAGGTTCCACGGACATCTGAGACATACGTGCATCGTAGCGGACGAACAGCTCGCGCTACTAAAGAGGGTCTTAGTTTGCTCCTGATTGGGCCCGATGATTTGATGAACTTTAAGAAGATCTACAAGACACTGGGGAAAGACGAGGACCTTCCCATGTTTCCTGTTCAGAACAAATGCATGACAGCCATTAAGGTACAGGGAATAACAGAAATCATAAAGAATGATTTTGTTGTAATAGTTTGTTGTGTAACTGAGTAGTTCAAATAATGAATTAAAAATAAAACCTTACAAAAGCATTAGAGCGAATCTTTTGAACAGGGAACAAACACTATTTCAGGATAGAACTGAATTTTAACTGAACCAGTTAAAAATATTTGCACACATTGAAATTTCTCATTTGCAATTTCCTCACAATATACTGAGTAGTTTTCACTACCAAAAAATGTTCACAATGAGTTCCTTTATAATTAGAATGATCACCAGACGAGCGTTTAACAAACTATTAAGAGCTGAATTAGTGAACGAGTGCAATTAAAGTTAAAGGACAGTCTAGAATTCAACTCTGCATCACCACACAATCAGCTAATAGGAGTTAGACCTGCACTTTTCTTCAGTTTTATACAGGAAACTTGTTTTATTCAACGTTTTCATTTATACTTTCCAAAATCTACAGTTTATGAAATAAATGGATAATTGGTAAAAGCCTGTGGTGTAGAAACGTTGGACTGGTTTTGTACTTCTGATAATTGGTGTGATTTGTGATCGTCTACAGGAACGCGTCGATGTGGCCAGGAAAATTGAAAAAATTGAATACCACAACAGCCGCGAGAAGCAGCACAATTCTTGGTTCAAACAAGCGGCAGAGGAAATGGACATAGACCTGGATGACGACTTGCTTTTGGGTTAGTGCAACTCAGCTGTGAAAGAATAACCTATAAAACTCAGAGTGTATCTGTCTGCTGCTCTTTCTCTCGGCGCACCGCCAATCGCCTGCTCTCCGGACCCCCTTCGTCTGTGGGTTTTCCCCACCCACTTGTGGGCGGAGACTAGACCTAAAATAAATGTTAATTTGCATGCAACACCATTTTTAAAACCCCAGTAGTGTTGGACATGATTTTAAATTACAGCAACTTTGGTTCTACGTGACATAGGAACACGAAACAAAGCTTGACATCTGGCACCTCAACACAAACTGTTGGAACTTACATATAAGGAGTAGTTTTTTCCGTATGACAAATTTACCATTTGTTGTGCTTCTGGCACAGATCCGTACTGCTCGTGTTATAAGGGTTAAATTGGTTTATGTATGTTCTTTTGTTGGTACTATAATTTTTAAAAACTCTGGCTTTGCAGGAGCTGGCAGGGACGAGCGTGAAGAACGGGAGCAGCAGAAACTTGTGAAGGGCTTGAAGAAACACTTGAAGCACCTGCTCACGCTGCCAGTCTTCAGTCCCCACATGAAGACTAAATACCCGACTCAGATGGGCAAGCTGCAGCTGCCAGAGCAGCCACTGGTCCATGAGTCAGCACTAGTCAGCGTGACCCATCAAAAGCAGAAACAAAAAGAGCAGCAGAAGCGGAAGGGGAATCATTGAGAGCTGCAGTTTTTTTTTTTATATAGAGAAATTGATTTTGGACAGATATAAAAAAAACAAAAAACAACTCGTCTCTTTTGTTCCGTTTATATACAAATTGTTTGTCTTTAAACAAGCCTTTATGCTTAAAGTTAGAAATTAAACTCAAACTAAATATCTATCTTTAAAAATGTTATTACAGAGCATGGTCTTGCTGTGCAAAGACTGTAGAAATGTTCCTTAAAGATCCCTGTTGATGGAAAAAGTCCTCCAGTTACTCCTAGTTCTCAATGTTCTCTGTGCTTATAGAGAATGTCGTAGTGTGACGTTTTGTAGAGAAGGTGTATGGAAGTGTGAGATCCTTCTGGAATGGTGTGGTACACAAGTTGACCGTCGCTGCTGTCCATGGAGATGATGCAGAGACTCACATCCAGAGCTTCGGATAAAGCCAAGATCTCCACATGATCGCACTCCATCGCCATGGCTTCAACCTCCTGAAAAGCAGAGCCAGTGTGGAGGGTTTAAAATGAAGTACTTCCCTGATTACTATAGAATGAGCTAGATGCAGATCTTCAAGGACATGCAAAACGAGACTGTGGGATTCCTGTAAAATAAGTGGTTAATATCCAGTCATTGGTTTTAAAAGTCCTCACGCTGTGGGCTGGCACACTACCTCTGCACCATTAAAGTGTATTTGCCAGCTCTTACCAAGCCATTTATAGTTAAGGTCAGCTGAACATATAGCCGTGTTCACAGGCTGATTAATTTTTATTAAACCGCAACCTAAGCTTTGGTGTCTTGAGGTCTGTTTTTGAGTCCGCTATGTGTTTTGCTCCACCCTTTTTTTCTTCGCTTTTTTGGTCATTTTCTGGCTTCCTTTTCCTGGACATCACACTCTCACTGACACAAAACAATGGGTGTGTCTGAAATCGCTGTGGGTCAGTGCTGTCCTAAACGGAACACTAACGTTTTGCACTTAGCGGAAGTGACGGACGAACATTTGCTCGCGATTCTCCAGCCGCCAGAATATCTGCGGTTTTACCGCAGTGTCCATCAGTACAATAATTTTATTAACGTTACTCACGTTTATACCAACCAGCTGCCTCTGCTTGGGCTTGTATTTCACTGTTTGCTGCCGTTATCCAACTCAAAAACACGTTAAGTCCCGCCCCCTCCGCTACGTGGTCAAAATGTCGCCCGTTTAGTGCAGAGTGTGCATCATTTTGCACTATGTTTTCTGTCCGATTTCAGTGCAACATCCGGGTTCTTTCAGTGACTGAGTTTTAGCTCGGATTTCAGTGTGAGCGCACTACGCCCTAAAATCGCGCACAAAAAGTGCGCAAGTGTGCGGTTTCGGACACACTCAATTACTTTTGTAAATGATTAATTCTCTGCACCTGATCAACCAACCAAAAACTTGTACACGCACACTGCAGGGCATATTAAGGATGTCTTGACATTGGATCCATGCCCATAGTTCAAAAACTAGCCAAAGCCAAATTTTGCTAGAAAAAATTACAATAAAAATAAAACTGAAGAACCGTAGTGTGATTGCTGATAATAATAAAAACTGAGCAGACCTGAGTGCAGTAAACTTTTAGGTTGGGTGCCTCCACAAAGTGCTGGAAGAACTGGGCGTGGTTCTGCAGGTGTGCTGATGTGAGGAGCCTCAGGAACTTCACCAGGCTGTCTGAGGTCGTCTGGTCATTGAAAAGTCTCCGAAGATTCTCTTCTCCACCATCTGCTTCCAGCTGGTCCAGCACACTGAGAAACTTAAACAGTAACACCCTTTAGATTTAGGCTGTAGTTTGTGGTTCAAACATTTATAGGGGAACTCCAATGAGTTTTCAAAAACAGAAAAAACGACTCGACTTCCTTGCAGAAGCAGTGGTAGGAGCCTTAGTTGAAATGTCTCTAATTTAAATTCACTGGTTCACCGAGTTTCGGTTAGCAAATAAAAATCAGAAG
Organism: Hemigrammopetersius urotaenia; assembly: GCA_037974485.1. Classification (NCBI taxonomy): domain Eukaryota; kingdom Metazoa; phylum Chordata; class Actinopteri; order Characiformes; family Alestidae; genus Hemigrammopetersius; species Hemigrammopetersius urotaenia. Next base: position 10,962 of record JBBPDC010045389.1, read on the forward strand.
ACTATTGCTCATGGTTGAAATCAAAATGATGGCAGAAACAAAAAGAATATGAAAGTCTACTAAATGTAGAAATACCCTGTACAAAAAGCACTGCACTATTTACACACACAAATGGCTGGGGTATAAATACTATAAAGAAATTACTTGCAGCTACGTAAATGTAGTTAACACAGACCATTATTGCACATGATAAAGATCAGTGGTAGATCAGTGATATGTATATATGTAGTGATACTGGATATACTAAGAATACACAATATTATTTAAACCCAAGAAGAAACGGCACATATTATTGTGTGGGTATGATGCATGTCTGATGGGTGGTGTGTGACAGAGGGAGGAGTTAAAGAGTCTGATGGGTGAGTGTGACAGAGGGAGGAGTTAGAGAGTCTGATGGGGGTGTGTGTGACAGGGGGAGGAGTTATAGAGTCCGATGGGCGAGTGTGTGACGGGGAGGAGTTATAGAGTCTGATGGGTGTGTGTGTGACAGAGGGAGGAGTTATAGCATCTGATGGGTGTGTGACAGAGGGAGGAGTTATAGAGTCTGATGGGTGAGTGTGACAGAGGGAGGGGTTATAGAGACTGATGGGTGAGTGTGACAGAGGGAGGAGTTATAGCGTCTGATGGGTGAGTGTGACAGAGGGAGGAGTTATAGCGTC
>JBBPDC010045409.1:0-11619 GCA_037974485.1 Hemigrammopetersius urotaenia
TCTATTGCATATTTATGATCACTGTAGAACCTGTAAAACTGTTCATCGACTCGTTAATCTACTTCTTCCTGATTATAGTTAATACAAACTGTACATTATGTTCGTATCACTGTACATCCATCTGTAAACATCATCCAGTTTCTCCTTGTACATATAACCTTACGTATACTTATTACTGCATTTCGTTGCCTTGTACTTGTACATGTGTAATGACAATAAAGTTGAATCTAATCTAATCATAGGAGGTAAACTTGAATGTTAGAAGGCGTGTGTTTTAATTCAGTTCTGTCTCTTTCTATAGAGCTTGGGTCTTCTGCCATGACTTCAAGCACTGATGATTTCAGGGCGTCTTTTCCCTTTGTGATTCCCTCCTCTTTAATTATTGTATTTAAACTGTCAAGTAAAACTATAGAAAGCAAATCCCTCAGCAGCGCAACAGCCCCAGCCATTGGGCAGAGGAGGGGATGGAGGCCGAATGATTGGGCAGGAGTCGCTGGTAGTTTTGGTCCTTTAGTTATTAATACGTTCCTGAAAAGTCGAGTTCATTAGTCCAGTCTTCTCACTCATTAAGTGCGTTCTCGTCGAAAACCGCTCCACACCTGTAGGGGGAGCGAATGCTGCGGACAGGCTCCCCAGCACAGAAGAGACCGTCGTGTCCGGTCCTACCGGCTCCAGCATGTGTTCTGGTGTAAGGCCGTGCAGAACTTTCCGTTAACATTAATAACAGCTGACCGCAGTCGCGTTTTCCTCACGATGGGGAAATTAAGCGTTGTAGCGCTGAGATATCTCTGTCGAGATGATTTCCGAGTTCTTACGGCTGTAAGTATCATCACTTGGACAAAGTATATTTCTTGTAACTGACTTATCAGATGCTAACAGCTAAGCTAATCGGCTTTTAGCGTTGTGATATTTCATAAATGTGTCTTCATGCTTTAATTCAGGTGGAAATGGGCATGAAGAACCACGAAATCGTCCCAGTGAGCCTCATCTCATCAATTGCTAGTCTCAGACACGGAGGATGCAACAAAGTGCTGAGGGAGTTGGTCAAACATAAACTGCTAGCTTACGAACGCTCCAAAAGTAAGACTCTGCTGCGAACTTCCATAACTTTTTCATGAATTTGTGTTGTATTCTAAAAATGTAACGGTACAGGATTGATGTGATTGTTCGTTCAAGACTTGGTTTTATATTCGATATCTAATCTATTGTGTGTGTGTGTGTGTGTGTATAATTGTAAATAAAACGTAAAGATAAACCGGTCTCTGTACTGAACTCCCGAAGTGCTCGAATGTAAAATATTACCCCTGAATAGACTGTACTCTAATGCACATGTTTTGTTGGGTATAAGCAGGTGAATAGAGTAATGCATTCATTTAATTTACAGTAATAAAAATACCAGGCTTTAAGGAGAACAAAAGGAAAAACTGGAGAACACTCGAGATGCTCCACTTTCTTTAGTCAACATGTCAGTTTTTCAATACTGTATAAAAAATCCTCACTTATCTGTACAAATCTCCTGTCTGTGAATTCAGTATGTAAAGTCAATATTCTCTTCTAGCTGTACAAGGATACCGCTTGAATTACAGTGGCTATGATTATCTGGCTTTGAAGACCTTCTCATCCAGAGATGTCATACTGTCTGTCGGGAACCAAATGGGAGTAGGCAAGGAGTCAGGTCAGCAGCATAAGCACCTCTCTAATGACCTTCTCTTAGATGAGACTCTAGCATTTGTAAAGGTGAATTTCACCCATGCATGACTGATCCTGATACAGGACACACAGCATGGATATACCTGTAGAAAAGCATTGGCAATAGCATGGTATGAGTGTTCACCTCAAATGCTAGCCTTGTTAATGCTAAGTAACGTTCAGATTCTACCTGTAGTGTTCCAGTATCTTCTGTATCTCCTGCAGAAACCTAGAGACTGTTCTGTAGCAAAAACAAGTTTTTATATACTTTTGGACCTTAAACAGAATGTGGAACCTTTTTATGCAGAGAGTTGACTCTTAACACTGACCACTAACTCCGTGGTCCAGATGGCTGTGTAACTTTGCTGGGACACTGTTATAACGTGCTTCATAATCTCACCTTCTGATGGTGGAGCAGAAGAGGATCACTTTTGAGACTCTGTTTATTTTAAAATTATTGAAATAGTTTTTGAAATCTTTTGTATCTCCATGACAGATATTTACATAGTTGCGAATGCAGAAGGGCAGCAGTTTGCTCTGAAACTACACCGGCTAGGAAGAACATCGTTCAGGTGCTTGAAGAATAAGCGAGACTACCACAAGCACAGGCAAAAAATGTCCTGGCTCTACCTGTCGCGGCTTTCAGCCATGAAGGAATATGCATACATGAAGGTAACGTGAGTGTTGACTAATCTTCGTGTAAGAACACTGTTGCTCAGTCCTGTCAAAAGAGACGTGTGTTGATGTTGCTGTATTGTATATATTTTAACAGACTGCATTCATTCTTGGAGTAAAATATTTAGTTGTGTGGTGTTTTCTTACAGGCGCTGTATGAACGAGGGTTTCCTGTTCCAAAGCCAGTAGACTACAACAGACATGCTGTCGTTATGGAACTGGTAAATGGATATACACTGTGAGTTGACTGCATTTAAAATGCACACAGTAACCCCCCACTGTAACGTGGCTCAGCAGTTGCAGTTCCAGTCCATTGCACTAAAGCTATAAATTGTTCGCTGAACGCTCGCACTAACGTGGGAATCTCAGATCTCCGCCACATTTTTTTTCTTTTGTGACGTTCGGCCCTGGTCTGCCACGCCCCCTGGTGGCGGAAAGGCCCGGGCGTCACGGCTTTTTTTGCATCATGGTTTTGGTGAGATACTGCTCTACTCAGAGGCCGGGAGATGGTAGCCAATCCAAGAGCACTTTTTGTTTCCCCTGGCTGCTGATTGGCTGCTGCCCTTTAACGCAGTTGCAGAATTTCGCCCGTGGAGCGTCTCGACTGTTCTTGTGGGTTTTTTTGTTTTGATGTTCTTAAAGCCCTTTATTTTTTTTTTAATTGTAAATTAGTTTTACGCTATTTAACCTGCTTATACCAAAGAAAACTTGTTTTAATTGTATTGAACTTGAGAGACACCATCTGCCGGAATCAAATTCCTTGTATGTGTTCGCTCACATACTTGGCCAATAAACGCGATTCTGATTCTGATTCTGATTACGGTACAGTCTATACAAGGCTAACATCGGTATTTACATTCTAGCTCTACGGGAGTTCAGTGTACACTGTACAGTATGGATACCGGTTTACCTTTACATTTTTTCTGAAGGGTAATTCATTAAGCTGGGTTTAAAAAGAAATTAAAGTGTTTTGGGAGCATATTTAGGATTTACGCTAATATTTTTTCACTCTGCCGAGTTCTTTTACCGCGGGGGTTTACTCGAATACCGAACATTTTTGGTACATAAGTAAAGACAGGTTAAAATGTTTAAATATCATAATTTCTTTCACTCCAGTCCTTACAGTAAATATATGTGAACTATATTTTTTTCCCTCTTGTGATGTTGCACGACCTTTTTCTCACACATCTGCCTGTTCAGTCTGCTCCATTGTAGCACTGGTTCAGTGTTCACCTTCTGTTTGTTGTACAACGTTAGGACAGCGATCATTTACCTACACCAGTCTTAAAGGGAAAGTAACAAAACACTGTTTAAACAACTTTAGAGTTGCAGAAAATATTGGCAACACTGTTGCTGGGACACTGTGGGAAGGAGCTTGAATGTGTTGCGGTTTCATTTCGCAGATGTCAGGTGCGAGGGATTGAAGATCCTTCTTCGTTGTACAGTGAAATCATGGAGCTCATCGTCAAACTGGCCAATCACGGGCTGATCCATGGAGACTGTAACGAGTTCAACCTGATGCTTGACGACAGTGATCATATCACCATGATCGACTTCCCACAGATGGTGTCCACTTCACATCCCAATGCAGAATGGTGACCTGCCCGTCTTTTGCCTTCCAGTTAAAAGTACTTCCAGTACTGCTCCGTTCAGACTGAAACTGAAACCTTTAGTCTGTATCTGCCCAATTCTTTTCAGAGACACTTGAATTATGCATAAATAGACTCTCCTCACTTTCCTACAGGTACTTCGATCGAGATGTCAAGTGTGTTCGAGACTTCTTCATCAAAAGATTCAACTATGAAAGTGAACTGTATCCAACCTTTAAGGACATTAGGTGCACTCTTTATTTTGTGTAAATAAAAACAAAACTTCATTCATACAGCCTTGGATAGTTTGATGATTAAACACAAGTAATATTTTCTCGTTTTTCTACAGAAGGACTTGCTGCCTCGATGTGGAAATCTCAGCTAGTGGTTACACCAAAGAGCTTCAGCAGGGCGACCAGCTCCTGCTCCCAGTCGGCCCAGAGGGTGAAGGGAGTGCAGAAGAGGATAATGACGATCCTGGAGTACCAGAGACTGCTTCTGAGGACCCCGCTGACCTCGAGGAGTTTGAATATGCTATGCTGGAGCTTGAGGGGCTGCATCTGTCAGGAGAGAAAGACCCAGAGGAACATGAAGCTACTAGTGCAGTGAGAAACATCTGCTCTGACGTTAATGATGTAGTTACAAACACTGCAGACAACGTGGAGAGTGAGGAGTTTGAAAATGATGATGAATGCCCAGATTTGGTTGACCTTTCAGCTTGCAACAAAGAATTCATGCCGTTTAGGTGTGTATAGGATGCTACGAGTCGCTGCTTAAATCCAGCTGTTTAAAGAAAGTTCTGTTCTCCAGTCTGTGAACTGCTCAGTCAGCGTACTCTCTTAGCAAAAATGGTTCTATGTAGTACCAAAATATATTATTAAATACTATTAATGCTTTGTGGTAACACTTTTAAGAAGGTATATGGTTGCAGAAGCATTTAGGGTGGACAGGAAGACTTCTCCAGTGATATGCAGTTTTCAAGACAGACACTGTTTGCCTGATCACTGATTTTATTTGCATTTTCCAAACCTTGTAGAGACCAAGACAGACTTTTCCATGTTGAGCACAGACAGAGGACAACTACTGAAACGTCCGGTGGAAGTGCTGCTAGCTGCTCCACAATTCCACCAGTGAGTATAAACCATTCTGTCCTTTGAATGAGGTTTCAGCTCTTTGCGTTGGTGTATGGTCGTTCCACAGGCCTGTTGGGGAAATAGTGGGATGTGGGCAGGGATGGGTAGCTTTTTCACATTTGGTAAAGAACCAGTTGATTGTTTTGTGTTTGCCCTCTTTATGTGTAATTTTGTGGTCAGATATAAAAGGGATGAGGATAAATCCGCTCGTGTTCTGTGTATGAGATGCTTGGAATGACGAATGCACTCTTTCGCAGGCCGTGATTAGGCACAAAGTGAGGAGGCAACTTACAAAGCAGCAAAAGGCCACTCAGAGGCGGCGCCTGCAGAAAGGGGAGGCCAACCTGGTGACCAATGAGAGGAGAGAAAACCTGAACAACATCAAGAGTAGCCTTGAGGCCGCCCAGTTTTGGGGCTGAGGACATTTAGGGACTTGCTCTCTAAACTGAGCTTTGTTTTGGAGGTGACTAAATGATCAGTGATCCAAAGGTACTGACCCAACATTCTCCAACAAACAGCAGCATTTGGTTTAACACTAATCCAGAACCTAGATTAGCCAAACCAACGTGTGCTCTACCGAACACACCCACCTAACATTTGTATTTGTTGGGGGATGTTAGGTCGGCATGCCCCCAAACATCTCAAGGGTAGCGCCTGGATCCTCTTGTGTTATTTGTAAACTCTATATAAAATGAATAAACTTTGTGTTAATTGTGAATAAGTGGTTATTCCTGGTCAGATGCTCTGGTGCAGTTTTGTAGCCCTTTAGGATCATCCTTGAAGACCACAACACAGACTGGAGGCCAGAACCTTTTAGAAACTACAAGTCCTCTAATAAAAGATAATGAAATAAATACACTGGGTGACCGTGACGGGCGAGTTCACGTCTGTTCATCAGAGTATTCTGGGGGAGCGGCCTTCTGCCGACGCTGTAAACGACTTGGCTCAGTGCAGCCAGTTAAACACTGACCGATACGTCACTGCTGCATTTAGTGTGCAGTTGAAGTTAACTTGGGCTTCATGAGCTCACCATTAGCAGCGGAAATTAAGGACAAGGAAACCTTATCAACACCGAAACTGATGCTAGACTTCAGCCCAGAAACTGCTCGGTATTTCATCCCCTCTAATAACCGCTACAGCCCGCAGGAATAACACCCTCATCACTTTAGAGTCCCTTCATCAGAAAAACCAAATTACACTCGTTCAATTATTCAGATCTGGTTTACCCTGAAATACGTTTGCTGTCTGATATTTGCACTTTTGATTCTTTTGCAACAGAGCTACAAAACTAATGATAGTTAACATACTTCCATTTTGTGTTAACTATATTAACTTCGTAGTTTCAGTGCAAAGCTGAGTGTAGATATGAAGCGTCTCGCCGGTTCACTACATTTGAGTTCAGAAGGAAGTTGTCGCAGATTACACTAGTGAGCAGTTATGAACTGACCGAGCAGTTTTGTTGAAAGGAACATCGCATTTTGGCAACTTCCCAAGCACACCAGGTGAAAGTGACAATCTGGTCATACGTGAACACACCACAGCAGTGTGAGCAGCACGAAACACTTCCTCTGCATTTAACCCATTCACCAAGTGAAGCAGGGGGCAGCAGGGGACGGTGCCTTGCTCAGGGTACCTGAGGTGGGGCCTAGTGGTCTTTGGAATTGAACCCGCGACTTCCTGATCACAGGGCGAACGCCCTAACCACTAGGCCACCAGCCCCAGCTGTGCACAAGGGTCAGCTCATGGTGATGTAAACAGGGGACCTGACCGGTGTAAACCGCACTTTCTTCCATTGTATTCTTGAGCAAGACACTCAACCCTTAGAATTTTAAGCCGTTCTGGATAAGGGCGTCTGCCAAATGCCGTAAATGCCAGTGTAAGCGCCGAACGCTGCTCCTCTGCGAGCTGCGTGCTCCGAATTCGTAGTTGCTCGCGTTTTTTCAGAACGCGTTGTGCTGTCCCTTCTGTTTTGCCGTCGGGGGTTGGAGCATGTGATTGCAGATTTGCGATAGCGCTCCAGGAGGGAACCAAAACAAGCTTGCGAGAGCAGAAGAACCGGGCCAAGTTACTGCCGCAGCGGGATTTTAATGTTTACAAACTGTGTTGAGGTGCGCACTGCTGTTGGAGGTATTTGTGTTGTTTTAATGGTGGGTTCAGGGAGATGTTTTTGGTTTTTGCTAGCTTTAGTGTCAAGTTAAGAGGAGCAGTGCAACCTTGTATAGATTTAGACTAAAGCTGGTTTTGGGTTTGCGTTTGTGAATGTCTGTCAGACACGTTCAGTTGAGTGCCACAACAGTACTTTCGTTTCCATGTGTTGTGTGTGTGTCTGTGTATATTTATATACATATATACATACATATATAGACTGTACACGTCACAAAAGCACAAAAAATGCCTTTTCCGCTCATGTGCGGGGGATGACTGTGTGTGTGTGTGTGTGTGTGTGTGTGTATATATATAAATACTGGTTAGTAGTCCCCCGCTATTCGTTCCTAGAGCACCCCCCTATAGTGAAATGGTTAAAAATATAATATATAGTGTTTTGATCAAAAAAATCCTAAAAATGCCTGTTTTTATAGTGTAAACTCTAAATATGCTCCCAGAACACTTCAGTTTCATGTTAACTCAGGTTAATACAGTACCCTTAAATAAATGTGAAGGTTAGCCTGTTTTCGAACTTTCTACACTAAACTCCTGTGCTAGAATGTAAAATACTGACATCACCCCTGTATAGACTGCAGTGCCCGTTTTCTTTAGTATGCACTGTTACTTTCTTTGGTATAAGCAGGTTAAATACAGTAATACATTCATTTAATTTACAGTAATAAAAATACATGGCTTTAAGAAGAACAAAAGAAAACACGAGAAATTCTGGACTGCAGCATCACAGCAGACAGTCAGTAGCACAGAAATAAATAACGTTCTCGGATCGACACACTGTATATTCATGGTACATGAATTAATGTGTGTCACAATAATTGACGCCCCGCTGGTAGTATTTTGTAAAACCCTCTTTTGCCAAAAGGTCAGCGCTTAATCTTTTCCCATATTTCACACGGTTGGAGCATACAGAGAGTGGGATCTTTTAACAGTCCTCTCTGCACATTCTCTCGAGATCGTCCAGAGTAGTGGGTCCTCTCTTCTGCTCCCCACACAGGTTTTTCTGGGTCTTATGTCTGGGGGCTGAGATGACTATGGAAGAAGGTTGATTTAGTGTCTGGTGAAACATTGTCCTGCTGAAAGACCCAATGATGACAGAGTTTCAGTATTAATTTGATTTAAAACGTCCTGGTAGTCCCTCTTTGGCATATAGACAGTGTCTAGTGGTTGCTATGAAGACTTGGTGACCCCAAGTTCTCTAACAGTGAGCTTTTGAGATGTTTTTTACCTAAAGGGGTAAAGGTTAAAGGGGGCATTTGGCTGACACACTTCTGCAGAGCTGCAGGGACGGTCCCCCTGAAGCCAACGAGGGTTTAGTGTTTTGCTCGTACCTTACCCTCCTCACTGTGCATGGTGGCAAGATAAACTTGCATTATTGTCCTTGTTGGTCACAGTTTTAGTTGTTTTAAAGGTTTTAACTGTTGCTCTGACTGTGGATATGGTCAAGTCTAAGCAGGAAGCTGTTTTCTTGTTGCCATTTTCTGACTTCTGAAATATGTCACATCATATTAGACCCCAGAAACTCCAGCTAAAGGTTAGAGAATATCTACTCAGTCACTTTTTCTTTTTTAGGGATCTATATGTAACCTGCAAATGACATAAAATGAGAAGATGATGGCCGAAGCATTGAAGCCAAAAAAATCAAAGACGAAGTCACAGGTAAAGACCTCTCTGCAGAATTATTTATTTAAACGCTTTTATTGTTTTTTAGTTTAGTTCTGCACACTGCACAGCCAGTAGGGACATAAACAATTTAATTATTGATGTTTTAGTACCTTTTATATTTTGTAAAGGCATAGTTTTTTTTGTGGTTACATCATAAGAAGAAAAAAAAAAATTAGATAAATGTGAATCTTGTTCCCTCCCTTCTCTCAGCGGCTCCGGGCTTCTGTTTCTCACCTAATGTAGTGCCAGCTAGTCCAGTTTGCTTCCCATCTTAATGTTTCATTTTGTTTAATTCATTATATTTTTGTCACCAATACGCCACATTTCATAAACCATTTGTTGTACTGATCTACTGGTTCAGCACATTAAACACTAAACACAGCAGTGTACGTTATTTTTTGTTGTGCTATTTTATGTCGTGTAGTTTTTTAGTTGTTTTTGGTTGCACTATTGCTATTGTCTCTCTTTTTTAGTTCTCACTTCTTCTTGCACGTAGCATTCTCATGAGCGAATCATTTACCTCAGGATTCTTTCTGACCTTATTCATCAGTAAGATAAGAGAACTAGTTGAATACATTAAACTTTAAGGACCTGTCAGTAGGTACGCACTTACTCACTCATTAAACTCATACCTTCATTAGGTTTTTGTTGTTCCTGGATAATACGCTTTAAGATGAAAGACATATAGTAACTAATATCACGAGGCGAAGTGTTTTATTTGTGTTTCATTTCACCCAAAGGAGAAAAAGCAGAGACAGACTGACAGAGCCAGGAAAGCTGTTGGACATCCAGTGCTTTGCGCTCCTACCCCTGAGCCCAGTGCTGAATTCTCAGATGTTCCTCTTAATCTTCCAGCTGAGCTGCCTGCTTCTCCACAGACACCTCTTACCCAGCTCTCAGGAGACCAGAATGAAAAGGCTGAACCGGACCAATGTAAAGACATGTTCAATCAGACAGAAGCTGGAGAGAGACCCTCAAGCACTGCAGATGTGGAGCCCAGACGGTTACCAAAAGTGGACCAACGTTCTCCCTCCTCTCAGCTGGGCCAGTGTGATCAGAACGTCCACGGTGTTAATGTGGAACCTCTAAACGTCTGCTGTCTTTACCCTCCTCTGCCCTCTCTGACTGTGGAAGCCCAGCTTTTGGTCGACCCATCCTCCATCAGCTCTGGACTGGTGGAGGCATCTCTGATGTCTGCTGTATCAAGGGAGTCTGGGCAGCTGTGTCCATCTCCAGCTGTTCTTCCTCTGGCTGACCAGGAGTCCTCACCGCCCAGCCTGGTTCCTGTGGAGATGGCCGAGGCCGAGAGGCCCCGGGAGAAGCTGTACCCAGAGCTGCCCCGTCCATGTCAGGTGGTTCAGCCCTTCACTTGTGAGCAGCTGAGGATGTGGGAGCCTGGTTCTTGGTTGAAGAATGTGGAGCTCCATGCTTCTGAGTTCAAGGCCCTGGCCCACCAGGAGGGCCACGAACTGCATGAACTTTTGCTGAACTACTGGAGGTGCCGCAAGCAGCTGACCCAGGCCCAGGCCGAACAACAGGCTGCCAGCTCCGACTGCAAGAGTACGCAGAATCGGTTATGGAGCTTCAGGGACGAACAGCTGACACTGCAGGTGAGAAGCAGAACAGAATCTGACACTGGAAACATTTTAAAATGTTGAATGATAATTCCCAATTCAGTATTTTAGTATTTATTAGTAATTAAATAGAAACAGGTCATTTGATTTGTATTCGGATAAAGCGTTTCACAGCTAATGACCTCTAATGTTAAAACGGAAAATCAATGAAAGTTACTTTGTTGTAACAACAGCTATTGTGATACACTGTCATGCATATCATGGATGTTATCAGTATTTGAAGGCCACACACTAGCTATAGTTCATTACACAGAAAGCATCATTAGTTTGGTTTGGCTGGATTTGGTGCAGTTCAGGTGTGTGATCTGTTTTTTATGACGGTTCACAAAGTAGCACATACTTGGGTTAAAGTGTAACTTTAATATTTGTAAACACTGTAATATTTTTTCAATATTTCTCAATTTCAGTAGGAGATAATAGAAAGAGGACTTGTGGTATTGGAGCCAAACTCTTTAGTTATATATCCATATAAAGCATCATTTTGTTTGAAAATTTCCCAGATATTCTTTACCCACCATAAAGCATGTAGGATGTTAATAACGTAATTATAACATGCACTATATCTGTTTATTAATATATTAATTTATTAATATATTTATTATTATTACTACACTTTTGTATTATCTGCTGTTTTTCCTGATTATTAGTTAAATACAAGGGATGAACATCGATAACAGTTTGTAAAGTGGTAGCAGTCTCTGGCTGGTCAGTGCCAAAATATCAGTCCGAGTTTATGCTCTGTGAATGCGTTCTAAGGCAGCTGGTATTGGGCAGCTGATTGTTGAATGGGACAGAGGGCTGTACATTGGCAGTAGACATTTGTTTACCAGTCAGCAGCAGTTATAGCAATTGCTTCTCTCTCCCATTTAGTTAGTCAATCTGTATACCTACATATATAGGTAGGGCTGCCCAATATCAGGAGAACATGCGATATGCGATAATGTAGCTGAGTGTTGCTATGGCGATATCACATGCGATAAGTGAGTAAACACTTAGTCTTTATAGTGTTAATGTGTTTCTGCTCTGGATTTGCTGCTAACAGAGACTCCAGACTCTGACTAGTCTCTGCAGAAA
>JBBPDC010045439.1:0-11618 GCA_037974485.1 Hemigrammopetersius urotaenia
GGATTCGTGATTCGTGAGTCATTTAATGGATCCGGGTGATTCACCCGGATGAGTCGTGAATCGCTCAGCTCTAATATTTACACACACACACACATATATATATATATATATATTTATCTCACAAGATAACGTGTTGTTAAATTATGCTAATTAATCACACCATGTGACTTTAACCGGGTCTGGTGTTCTGTCGCCGCATGTGCAATTCCAGTCTTGGGATTCAGTCCCATCCTCATAAGGCTGTACAAGCTTCAAGTGAGCATTTTTGACAGGGTTGCATGAATCTGCAGAACACCCTGCGTCACCACAGCATTTCTCTGTGTTAGAACCTGACTGTATTAACTGTATAAAATGGAAGCATTTTTCGACAAGGCAGCATAAATCGATCAATCAATATCATTTTATAAATGATATTTACCCCAGTCAGGCTATATCCACTAAATATCCATGTCTGTCCTTCTGTGGCACAACAGAGTGCAGAAACACCCTGTCCCACAGCACACACAGGCTCTGAAACGCCACAACACACAAACAACCAACATAGCATTCTTCGCACATGAAAAAAATCAAACTGTACTTATGAATTGTGTGCAACTCATTAAAGCCTATAGACTGTACTGTACAGCAATGTCTTACTCTTCTGAGCTGTGAAATGTGCGAGAATGCGTGCCAGTGAGCCGCTGTGGGCGAGGTCATTCAAAGCTCCCGGACAGTCTGGAATCAGAAGAGCCTGGTAACGGGCACCTGCAACACCACAAACACTAATCAGTGCCTAAGCAGTTCAGCCCCACCCTGATTGGTACCAGCACATTATGATTTGTGGTAATCAGTTGCAAAGGCAGAAGGAGAAACCCAGAATAAAGCAAACATCTTTTTAAAAAAAAAAAAGAAGTAAACAGCCATAAAAGTGAAAATGTTTGACCATCAATGGACTCCAGCTTGGCAGGACTGGCGTAGGTCTTCATGCTGAAGTCCTGAACCCATCGAGCAGAGTTTTCATCAACCCTGGTGAAGTCGATAGGTTTCCCCTGTCAAATGTAAATGCAAGACAGATGGTATCCTGCACTGACCTTTCATTTAACTAAATGTACATTGTACATTCAAAACAGTGTATTGAAATTTTAAACTATCATCAATACAGCCCTCGCTCCTTAAATTGTTGTTTTTTTCAGGAAACCATTATTCAAAATTAGGCATTTGTGTGTGCTACAGTAAGAATAGACTGGCTAGAGGGCAGAGGGGCTTTGCTAAGAAAACACCCACACATGAATTTGGAATTGTTTATACTTTCAAGAGGCCACAATCAATTTTGTTAAAGCTGGTGTAGGATATTTTAACACAAAATAATATTTAAAAAAACCCTCTTCAAAAAAATATAGATATCATTACAGAAAAAATATGGGTATCATTACAGCTCTACAAAGTTGTGAGTCACATACATTATATGGACAAAAGTATTGGGACACACTTCTTAATTATTACATTCACATGGCCTCTTACTTCTGGTGAATGACACCAGACCAAGACATTTTGGACAATGCCATCCTTCCAACTTTGTGGTCACAGTTTGGGGGAAACCCTTTTCTATTCCAGCATGACTGTGTCCCAGTGCACAAAGCAAGATCCATAAAGACATGGCTGAATGAGTTCAGTGTGGAACCTGACAGGCCCCCATAGAGCCCTGACCTCAACGCCATCCAACACCTTTGGGATGAACTGGAATGGAGATTGCAAGCCAGGCTTTCTAGTCCAATATCAGTGTCTGACCTCATAAATGCTCTACAGAAACCATGGGCACAAATTTCCCACAGAAACTCCAAAATCTTGTGGAAAACCTTTCAAGAAGAGTAGAAACTGTTACAGCCACAAAGGGGGAATCAACTTCATATTAAGGTCTCCGTGTTTGAATGCAATGTCATTAAAGTTCCTGTTGGTATAATGGTCAGGTGTCCCAATACTTTTACCCATCCAGTGTAGATTTGGTTTCAACAGTAGAGGTAGTTCTTACCCCAGGTGTGGCGGTCTGGATGTTGAACACTGGGCTGCAGAGAGAGAAGGACTGCTGGAAGGATCGGGCACACACTCCTAAAGACAAGAGAAACAGGGAATAGTCACAAAGGAGCACCCGTCTCCCTCCACTGCTGGCATTAAGTTGTCTTTGCGATTTGATCGACACTGTTCTGAGTTGTGCGCTGCGGAGGGCTGGCGCCCGCCTAGGATAATTCTTGTCTTGCATCCTTAGACCCTAGGATAGGCTCTGGGTACCCACAAACCTAATAAGGATTAAGCGGTTACAGAAAATGTTTGAATGAATGTTCTGAGCTAATTCTGAGAGCAGGCTGGTCTGTGTGTGAGATTGCTATCGACACCATTCTGACCTGATCTGATAACAGGCTGGGCTGTGTGTCTGAGTTGATCTAAGGGCAGGCAGGTCTGTTTGTCTGACTGTTTTGAGCTGATCTGAGATCAGACTGATCTCTCTCTCTCTGTGTGTGTGTGTGTGTGTGTATTTTATGGCCAAGAGGTCATGGGTTCGAATCCTACCTTCACAACCACCACTGGATTCCTGAGCAAGACCGTTAACCCTAAGTTGCTCCAGGGAGACTGTCCCCTGTAGTTAGGAAATGGAAGTCGCTTAGGATAAAAGCGTCTGATAAATGCCGTAAATGTAAATTTGATGAACACTGTTCGGAGCTGATCTGAGAGCAGGCTGGTATATATGTGTGTGTGTGTGTGTGTGTGTGTGTGATTTGATGGTTACTGTTCTGAGCTGATCTAAGAGCAGGCTGGTCTGTGTGTGTGTGCGATTTGATGGACACTGTTCTGAGCAGATCTAAGAGCAGGCTGGTCGGTGTGTGTGTCTGATTTGATGGAGACTGTTCTGAGCAGGCTGCTCTGTGTGTGTTTGTACCTTGAGGTGCTGCGCTGGCCACAATCAGGCAAGTGGTTTTAGAAGTCATTCTGCTGCCTGACTCTCTGCTCCTCTTGACTGAACCTTACCGAGAACAACGATAACAAACTAGACTACGAGTAAACATTAACTGCAGATACAGAGCTGATAAAAGTGCACGGTACACGGTTAAAAGGCACAGTTAAGCTTTATTTACATCCTGTTTATTTTCATGGTTCCCCCAACAAAACGTTCCTCTTGAAACCTGTCTCTGTCATTTTAGTTCCGGAACTTTGTCCTGTGTGTACTTAGGGGACCGTATCCACCGTTAACAAAACGCATCCATCCTTGTTAACTGCTATGACACTGCGTGCGAGTGTTTGTTTGGGTTGTGTGTGTGGGTTGGGGTCATTTCAGGAATGAACGTAACAGTTCCAAACAAGAGAATGAAACTGGAATTGAACAACAGCCTCAGGAAACTGAATTGGAGTTCACAACGTCGAATTAAATTCAGCGAAATTCTGCTGAAATCCATGTATTACTATTTCTGAGCAAGCATTTGGGATTACAAGTAGTGAACTACGTTGGAACGTTAATCACAGTGTCTTACAAATACCAAGTAATGCAGAAAAAAATGCTGAAGACAGGTAAATAAAACAAAACTGTACATTAGCAATTGATAGATAACTGACTGAATGTACTGAATGTATTTGCAAACGAGACAATCAAAGTTCCTATTTGACTTTTAATTAATAACAGTGTTTTGTGAAGGTTAAATTTATAAACCATACATTACTTTTTCTTCAATATTTTGTTTTTACGTTTATGATTTATGTGATTCATAATAATTAATGTAGGCCTACTGTAGACTATTAAACACATCAAGTTACATTTGACTCGTAGGAAGTGGAATTTTTGTGGAATTTATTTGAATTGAATTCAGCTCCAATTCCACTTCCTTTCAGCTGCATGCAATTCTATCTTTGAACTCTATCTTTCTAGAATTCTATCTTTGAACAGCCCCAACTCTGGTGTGGGTGTGGTGTGTGTGTGTGAGAGAGAGAGAGAGAGGGTGTGTGTGTGTTCCCCAGGGGTGTATCAAAGTGGAACAAAAGATTTCAGACACAAAGCTGCACAGACAGTGCTGTATTGGCACTTCTCACTATTATATACACGCTGTGATCATGTAGATTGATAGGGTTAATACTGTGAATAAAGCTTGCTACATTAATATAATATACTAAGATATATTTGAAAATACATGTTTCTTTATTTAGAAACAAATCACCAAAAAAGATCTTGTTTAAAAAAATGTGTCCACAATGTAAAAAAAAAGCCTTAATCCCCTTTAATTTAGTAATAAAGCGTTAATAACATATACGGCCAATTAAGGGTGAGAGACACGGCCAAAAAAAACAAAAAACAACAGTTTCTGAAGGTTGTTAAGTTGGAACAAAAATACACAAAAACAAACAAAACCATTGGAACAACATTTAAAAAAAACACTAGCAAATACTAGTACACATGACTTTTAATTAGCATTTCATACACTGTACTAAATACAGTTAAAGAGGGCTTTTTATGCCTTATTTTAATTAAAGATGTAGTTGGTCAGTGTTCTTTAAGCACAATATGCTCAGAAAAGCACATTAGGACATAAACTGATCCTGATAACAATGAATGTCGCCATATTGCCCACTTCTAGGCGTAACTGATTATAATTCAGTGCTGATAGCGTTACCATTTTACAGTGTAGACAGATATGCAATAAGCAGAATAAGAGTTCTGGCAGTAGATAGAAAAACATTTCATTCTATTTTCTGTTCATGAAGGTAGGTATTCAGTTAGAGACAGCGGGGGCTTACATTGTTAAGGCAAAACTACAGGGTCTCATATCATCGCTGTATATTAACAAAGTTCAATTCGTTTTCTGATTTGAACACATCAAGAGCTGCAGTGTCTCAGCGTAGGGAAAAATCCCTAAACAGTTAATTAATTATTTTAAAACAAACCAAGTTCTCTAATGCAGTGGTTCTCAAACTGGTCCTTAAAGACCCCAGATGGTCTACACTTCTGCTCTGTCCCACTGCGTTGCAGTCGGGACCACCCGGAGTTGAATGAGAACCAGTTTGCTCTAATAGTTCAGTGTAAATTCTTACTTGTACCCCTAAAATTTGTAATAGTTCTTGAGCTTTTCTTCTTGTAATGACTGCCCTGCAGCCAGATACACTGCTAATGACTGTGGCACTTCATCACATTACACATCACAGAGTATTTACATTGCATTGCAAAGCAACCCCCAACCTAATGGTGGTATGAAGGCAAAAGGATAGGAAGCACAGGTGCATTTTTGGTGTTTGAGTTCCATATCCAGGGTCTCAGTAAGGTTCCTCCTTTAAACTTCGGAACAGACAGCAGGTGAAGATCATTCCAAAAATCTTGAAAAGTAACAAGTAAATATAATATAGACAAAAGACAATAAGGTAAGTAGCAAAATCTTTAAAAAATAGATTTCTTACCTGAAGGAATGCAATTCCAATCCCTACTGCACCTAATATTTGTAAGTGCTGAAGGATAAACTCCTCTAATTTAGAGATGCAGCCGCCCTGAGAGAGACAAAAGGGTTCAGAGAGCAGAATAATATTGAAAAGCTACCAAATGTAAGTGCTTTCATTGCTGTTCCTGTGTACTGCAAATTTAAAAATAAACAGAGCAGCTACAATCTCTGGTTAGTCAGAGCCCACAGGTCAGGGTTGTGCTGATATTTTCATCTCAAGGAAACTAAACTAGTCAAAACAAACTAGAGATTAGCATATTTTCATTCCAGTAGCTTAGTAGTCAGTTTTCCTTTTTTTTTTACATTACATGCCTTACATATTTCATTACAATTTTACATGTCCTCTTAAAGGAACAGTTTAAAGGAACAAAAAACAAATTTGCCTTTATCTTAAATGTATCTGATTACCTACTGCATGTCTAATGCCCAGTGTTTGCTTCAATACCTTTGCACTGAAGTTACATCTGAAGTACATTCTCATCGATTCTATCATTTTTTGCCAGACCATTCCTTTAAGGATCAGTGTTTTACTTTGCATAGACTAAACTTAAACATTGTATGTGAAAATGATGTGAGGTTAAAAGAGCACAGTAATCTCTCTAAACAACACAGCAAGTGTTAACGTGAATGTGTGGTGGTGAAATACGTGGTTTGTGCAGATAATGGAAATTGACATTTACAAACAATGAGTTTGATTCTTGTCCTTGGTGACTCACACAGGGAATGTTTACATGTCTGCACTGTTACTGAAACAGCTGTGTATTACTGTCTAAGACTGACCTCTACTTTATAGATGTTTGATGGGTGGTCTCTCACTCCACAGTGATCACTGGGGGTCTTACAGCAGCTGTCAGGCACTAACCGCTTGTCAGCATAGCTGTGTATCCAGGCTCCCTGCTGCCAGTCTGCTGAGCTGTTACTCCCACAACACATCAGCTGTGCAACAGAGTACGGGGTGTGGGAGGATTCAGAACATTAGTTTGACAACACACTGAACACAATGCAATAAGAATCAGCACTAAGATCTCCTTCAGGTCTATTCCTGAAAACGGCCAAGGGTTTCTATTCTAAGTCAGTGCTAAAGGCCACTTCCTCATGTGTTTTCTTTATCCACACCTACAGAGCATATAAAACCCTTAAATCAGGGGGTGGGGTTTAAACAGATCTGCATGAGGCCAGTGTGGCTGCAGATTTTCAACCTGACAAGGACATGGAGGACAAATGGTTAAAGGTAATCAAATGAGCTCTTGTTTGCGTGGAATGAAAAGACTGAACACCCCAGACTTAAACTGTATGTGAGCCCACACATCAGATACTCACTCTGGACAACATACAAAATAATAGTCCAATTGTTGAATTGTACATCTTAAGATTAGTAACTGAATAATGAGCCACAGGATCAAGGGATTCAAGAGTTAAAGGCTAGAAAAGAAAATCTCTCAGTACACAAGAATGAACAACAGCCCACCCGCATTATCAGTTTGGTTGAAAAGCTTCTTACTTGTATCTGATAACACCACAGCTTTTTTCTACCATAACAATATTATCCTGCTTAGCGGTGGCTCCTAGTAACAACAATGCTTGCTTCACTCCAAGTTGCTAAAATGACTTTTTTTGGTGGAAAGAAGCAAAAGTAGTAAAAAATGCACAAACATTATGACCACCCAATCAATATGCTGGTTTTCCTGTATATGGCCAAAAACAGCTCTGACCCACAGGAGGCATGGACTCTACACAGGTGTGTTGTGGTATCTGACACCATGATCGGATTAAGATCTGGGGAATTAAGGAGGCCAGGATAACACCTCGAACTCAATGTTTTCCCCAAACCTTTCCTGAACAATGTGTGCAGTGCGGCAAGACGCATTATGGAGCTGAATGAAGCCACTGCCATCAGGGAATACTACTGCAATGAAGTAGTATCCCCTGGTCCACACTTATGTTTAGGCAGCTGACGAGTCAAACTGATGAACACATAAATTCATTGGACCCAAGATTTTCCTACAGAACGTTTCCCAGAGCATCAAACTGCCTCCTCCGGCTTGTGTTTTTCCCACAGTGCATCCTGGTGCCATCTCTTCCCCAGGTAAATGCCTCAATGCATTTTGTGGCACATTCCTTCCATGAGCAGCATAAAAAATGGAGGTGAAATCAGGCACAGTAGCCCTTCTGTTGGTTAAGTACAGACTGGATAGTCCTCACGGCTCTTGGGAATTGATGAGCCTTGGGTGTTTTAGACTCTGCTGCTGATTTGTGGTTTGGTCCACCTTCGACTGGGGGCACCCCACAAGTGTTGACATTTCGGAGATGGTCCTACAAAGTCATCTGGCCATAGTGAGTTGTTCCTAGTGAAAGCTGCTCAGCTCCTTATGCCTTCCCATTGTCCCATATCCAACACATCAACTATTCTAATACTATATAATATACAGCCATGGAAAAAATGAAAGACTGCTTTTCCCTTTTTTTCTGTTCACTGTTTGTAGGATTTGTGGGAGCATGTATGGGTGTTTGTACAACGCACAGGTTGCCATTCTTTTTGCAGTGTGAGCTGTGCAAAAATTTAACAACATTATTTGGGTCATCTGTGAGTGGTCATGATGTTTAGAATTATCAGTGAATATGAAAATGTAGATGTATATAAAATGTTTTAAGTTTCTATTCTATTATTTTCATTTCTTTGCAAAAGAACTCTCTAGGTCAGCGGCCCCCAAGTGTGTTTAAAAAAAAACAAAGCTTGTGGGCTAAAGTTTTTACAGAATCACATGACCGAGATCAGCATTTTTTCAGACTTTTATAATCAATAAAATATTTTTAACCTGTCTTTCTGTGCGGCCCAGTACCAAATGACTCACGGACCAATAACGCTACCCTGCCAGGTGGTTGGGGACCTCTGCTCTAGGTCATGTTTTATTGCAAGTTACATCCCTCTCATGTTCTATTGCTTAACTATCTCGGCGCATAACTACACTGTAGATGCCAATCTTAACTTGTTTTTATAACTCTCCTCATACTCCCTTCATTACATAACTCTTACATCCTGCTGGAGTTTATCCACAGCTCTGGTGATGTGCTCCTCCCCAGGATGCTGATACTTCTGTACCATGGTCTCCTTCAGGTCTGCTCTAAGCTCCTCATTCAGCTGTACAGAGATACACAAGGGCATTACATATTTGCCATTAAATATGGTTTCCAACCACAGTTTTATGTATTATATGTATTATACACAGAATCGCCATACTCTATAATGTATTTTATATTCAGTGTAGATATGACATTTAGAAACAGTGGAGGTTGGATGAGTATAGAGTGACAAAGAGAGAAAGAATGGGATCTGACAGTGTAGTAGTGGTTTACCTTATAGCAGAAAGGGAAACACTGGAGCAAGAGGAAGTGAAGGAGGAAGAAACATAGAGTTTATGATGACGGAAGTGGTCAATGGAAGGCATGCAAACATTGTCATACACTGGAAAGCACAAATCTAATTTTATGAACATGTTAATGTGATATTCAAAGAACACTGTGATTATAACCTATGCAGGGTTAACAGGTAATGTAGCTTAAGCTACAACCGTTTAGTTTTAGTTTGTCAAAGTTATGTCAACTCTCGATGTAAAAGTTCATCGCTAGGGCCCAATTCTAATACAGTTTATCAGTCAAGGGTTTATAACATTCATTAAAAAAACAGCGGTGGGCTGAAGTTTGCATTCATGTGATGACCTGGGTTAGTGCATTTATGGTGAAGGAATTGTGCAATGCTACAGTACAGAATCCTAATTTAAATGGGGTGTTGTTCACATGCATCTCTAAAGTGTTTTTGGAAGGATAGAGGGAAGATAAAGAAAGAGGTTTAGACACAACAGAAAAAATATCAGCATAACAAAAACAAAGCAGAATCAAAAGGAAAGGACAGAGAATGCTTTACACGTCATTGAATCATTCTGAATCAAACTGTAACACAGTGCAAGGACACCCTTTACCTCCTGATAATACACATAAGCCAGGACTCCAGCAGTGATCTCCAGCAGGAATATTAATAACAGCAGAACAAAGAACTGCAAAAGAATGGTCAGAAATGTCAAAACACACAATTATAATGAACTAAATGATCCAAAAAGCCTATAATTCACAACACATCTAAAAAATAAAAATAAAAATAAATAAATGTGTGATACTCTCATAGGATTTCATGGAGTAAAAAAAAATATATGTTTTTAATTTCGGAGTGAGAGAATACTGTATGTTCACGTTGCCTTCAACCGACAGGAGTCTCTCAGCTGTTGAAAAGGTGAAACTTTTTTTGTAACTAAGCCTAGGCGCAACAGTGTAATTCACATAACACACTCTCTCGCTTTCCCACACCTCCCTGAAGTTCACTTCTTGTATGGAGACTGCTCACTCAGTCCTCTCCCCCTCATTCCTCTACCACCCCCCCTCCCCCCAATGCCCATCATTCCTCAGCTGTGACTCAGTTGCCCACTCAGTGCTCTTAAAGACACACACCAGCTTATTTAAATCACATATGTTGACGTTCTCATGACTCCCCACACATGCATATGATTTAATTAAGAAAGGACTGACGGGTGACGTCATCGTGCCAAACACAATCAGTAGCCTTTACAGTAACAGTAATGTTCATACTAACACTAATGTTTGCAGACTGAAAAAGTCACGAATTCTTCTAAAAATCACTTCCAGCACCAAAGCATTAGTCAGAAATAAAAATGGCTAAGGTTCATATGGTTTCTTTGGACATAACAGTAAAAGGGAGTGTTGTGGCAACTGAAAAAATTTCCACAGCTATATTTAGAATGAAGCTCAGGACATCCTGAAAAAAGCTTTTGTTTGAACTTCTTTCCCACAGGGCTTATAATGTTGATGAGGTGTGGCAGAACACTTTTTAGACTTTGTAGATGTGTGTAATTAGAATAAATGTGCAATTGAATACAATCTTTAAGCTCTTTTAGTGTTTGAATAGTGCTTGTTTGCTGCATAAACAAAAGTAACTATTAATGGTACGCAAGTTCAGAGTCTATATAATTCAAATTTTAATTTCATCTTTGATATTTCATGTGTGATATTTCATGTGTAAAGATATCTTGATTCTGATGATAAAAAAGGGACAGGTTGCCCACAGCTCATGGGCTCAATGGGCTCCAAAGACAGTAAATGAAGATCTCAGAAGAGGGATGTTTTAGCTGTAAGGTTTTAAATGTTGGAAAATGATTCAGATGTTAATATTTCAGATGTTTTTGATACTTTATTATTTTCTCCTCAATAAATATATTATGTTCTTCACTCACCACAATCAGAAGTCCTCTACTCTCCTTAATGGTGGCGCAGCAGCCCAGGATTCCAGTGAGCATGACGATGGCTCCTGCTGCGATGAGGATGTAGGCCGCTAAAGAATATGTGCTAGAGGAGAGCAGACTGATGTAGTCACTCTTATCCACTAAAGTCCAGAGTCCCACTGCCATCACAGCACCTCCAGACAACTGGGAGACACAGAGCGGCAAATCGATAGCGCAACTTTTGTGACCTGAAGCAAGTCATTCTAAATTCTCAAAACAACTTACAGCTTATTTTCCCCAACAGAACAGGTCAGTAGTGAACAGAAGGAGAATATGATTGTGCATTTTATATGAAATACAACATTTCAACTTAAACCAAGACCATCTTCAGTGTGCCAATTTCCCAAATGCAGATTAAGTCTAAGCCTTCATCTAAAAAGTATTTTCAGTCGAAATCCATTCTTGGCATTGCAGTTCAACCAAAGACTATAAACTGGCATTCATTTGTGGACAAATAGGTCATGTTTCAGTAAGAAATCATCATAAAGGTGTTTTTGGATACTGACCCAGAAGAGCAGGTTAAAGGTGAAGAGCAGGTACTTGAGACAAATTGTCCCACAGGTGTTCGTCTTTTCCTCATCTCCCGCCATCCTGGAAGGAGGCAATGAAAAACATGTATTCACCTGAGACACTTAAAAAGGTCTAGAACATAACAGCTACATTTGTTCATACTAGGGCTGTTAAAAATATCACGTTAACTATTTGCGTTAATTTATTTTCTATAACGCTTTAAAATAAATTGATTCCGTGATTAATTTGAAAATTAAACGCCCCTCTGCATTGCAGTACCACACAATCAGTGGGGGCAGTATTGCGCTACGTC
>JBBPDC010045465.1:0-11618 GCA_037974485.1 Hemigrammopetersius urotaenia
AAGAACCTTTTCTATTCCAGCATGACTGTGTCCCAGAGCACAAAGCGAGCTCCATAAAGACATGCTGGAGGAGTTCAATGTGGAAGAACTTGACTGGTCCACACAGAGCCCTGACCTCAACCCCATCCAGCACCTCTGGGATGAACTGGAACGGAGATTGTGATCCAGATCTTCTTGTCCAACATCAGTGTCTGACCTCATAAATGCTACAGAACGAATGAACAGAAACTCCCACAGAAACTCCAGAATTTAGTGGAAAGTCTTCCAAGAAGAATGGAAGCTGTTATAGCTGCAAAGGGGGACCAACTCCATATTAAACTCCATATTAAAGTCTATGTATTTGAATACGCTGTCGTTAAAGTCCCTGTTGGTGTAGTCGTCAGGTGTCCCGATACTTTTGTCCATATAGTGTATGTATATCCGTACATTTGCACATAATATACATGAAACAGAAACAGCTTACCATAAACTGCTGCTGTGTAAATTTGGTTGCTTTGTGTGTAAAGTAGTTTCAGCCTTGTGTGGCGTCAGAGATCAACACCTAACGAACCAATTAGCAGAACAAACCCGGATCTACACACCTCCCACAGCGGCGACCGTTCAGGGACACGCAAGAAAACCATATATTTTTTAAAAGCAAAAGCCAGAAAACAACAGTCACGAAACCAAACGCCTTCATTTAACCCCTTGAAATTTCCCATTCAGGAAATGATTAAGGGGAAAACTACTGAATTTTCCTCTTACTTTTTCAAACTTGGCCCTTAAATAGAATATCCTGAATTAAGTGTTTATAAGGATGTTGATGTAAAATAGTGAATCTGAACTAGATCTCTTTTCTTTGTGGACTATTTTACCTCACGACGCCCTGCATGTATCCCTCCACCATGAATGGGTTTAGTTTTAGGACTAAAATCTTCTCAGAACTCTGGTAGAACAACGTCTCAGGCATCAGGCGCCGCAACCAGAACCATCTGATGAAGAACTTTCTGTGAGGAGCTTTTAGAGACAAATGTCTGGTTCCATTCACCTCCACTGTGAACAGTTCTGACTTGGAGTAATTCAGTCCAAAACCAACGTGTGTAACGGTGCAGGAATTTTGAAAAACTAGTGGAGTTCCTTTTACTGACGATGCACCAACACTGTTAAATGCAGAGTCACTTTGCACAGGAACTGTTGTTTTCATTAGTCAGTGTAGCTCAAACGAGATATAAAAAGTCTTTTTTGGATCAGATTAAGTGTATTAAAAAGACCCTCACTGTCTGAAGACCCTCCTCTTCAACGAGCACCTGGGAGAACATCTACATGTTCATGTAATGAAACGTAAACTAAGCTTAAACTAAAACTTAACTAACACAAAGTGTTCTGTGTGTTTGATCTGATAGGAGGACTAACGTCTTCTCCGGTAGAATCATGGTCCTCTAGCAGCTTAGGTTTAAGTCTAGGCTTGCTCATGATTTCTTGTGGACAGATTTGTGTCGCTCAGGACCAGAGCGTCCACGAAACGCTGAACATGTAAATACTCAAATTGGAGATGTAAAGCTTTAAGAAAGTAACTGGGTGGTTCTTGGAAAGTTCCTTCCCCATAATGTCTTTAAAGGGGAAATCATGCAAATCTCACTTTTAATAAAAACAAGTTATAGAAGGTCTGTGGGCTACAAAATATGTTCATGAAGTTCTTTACACAAAATCCCTCACCAGTTTTATTCTCCACAGTTTCAGTCCCTTTCAGAATGAGCTGTTGGGATTGCTCCCTTATTGTAACGTCACACTAAGGAAATTTGCATAGAACCACCCCTCATCTGTCGAGACCCCACCCACTAGATTAGTTGAAGATCCTCTATTTTTGTCTACTGGTTTTACGAGTAACATAAGACGGTGAGCGCTGAGGCTACAGACAGAGGCGAGTCACTCATGAAGTGTTGTGTTCATCTCACTCTGGGTCCGACTCGGGGTCCAACATATAGAACTGATAGCGCCTCTGTTTCCTGTTAAGTGTCCCAATACTTTTGTCCATCTAATATATCTCTCACTTTCTTTTTCCCACCCTTCCTTCCTTCAGCCTGGTCACCACACAGGCTAGAACTACTGTCACAGACTGAATGAATGGAAAGAAAGAAAGAAAGAAAGAAAGAAAGAAAGAAAGAAAGAAAGAAAGAAACACTTTCACTGGTGTTATGGACATGAATTCTAACTTAAAAACGCGCAGCCAAAGCATGGGATGGGTGGGGCGAGGCCAGCAACGTATTGCATAAAAGGGACAGAGCCCTTAAACAGGGCCTGAAACTGTGCAGAATAAAGCTGGTGAATCTCTTTATGGGAGAGTGATTTTTTGTAAAGAACTTCATGAACATGTTTTGTAGCTCATAGGCCTTTTATAACTAAAGTGAGTTTTGCAGAATGTGTCCTGATGCTCAGTTGGTGGAGATTTTTGATGTTCTACGCCTTTTAGCCTGACACTGATGTTAAGTTCATGCAGTGGCGTCGCGTGGTCTCCTGGGGGCACGGGAAGTGTGTAAGCAGTCAGATACACAGAGAAACACTTCCCCATGAGCAGGCAGTGAGAACTCGTGCATGTGACGACCTGTCAGAGGGGAATGAAGAGCTCGCCAGGCCTCAGCACCTTCAGACAAGGAGAACGATTGCACTGGAGATGCAAGGCTAATGTAACTGCTACAGTTGTGATTGCTGTGAAGGTGAAGGAGCTTCCTAAGGTTCTCGGGAACCACGTCATTAAACACTGGGATACAAAAACACTCCAGAATGCTAGCAAAGACCTTCAGCATCCCATCAGAGCAACTGGATCAATAACGTTCAAGAGGAACGTTCGACCACAACAGGAGCTCCAGGCAGCTTCGCTCTCAGACCAAGGATAAGGAAGATAAGAGAGAAGCAAGTAGCCATCACACACAACATGCATACAACATACGCACAACAATACACATACAACATACACACAACACACACAACATACACACATACAACATACACACAACATACATACAACATACACACAACACACACACACAACACACACACAACATACACACAACACACACATACAATATACACACAACACACACACAACATACACACAACATACACACAACACACACACAACATACACACAACAAACACACAACACACACACAATATACACACAACAAACACACAACACACACACAACATGCATACAACAGACACACAACACATACAACACACACAACACACACACAACATACACACAACACACACACAACACACACACAACATAAACACAACACACACACAACATAAACACAACACACATACAACATACACACAACACACATACAACATACACACAACACACACTCAAAACACACACTTCACACTCACAACACACACCTCACACTCACAACTCAAACGACACACACCTCACACTCACAACACACCTCACACTCACAACTCAAACGACACACACCTCACACTCACAACACACACTTCAAACTCATAACACACACTTCACACTCGCTGTCACTATGACAGGAGACCCCCCCACGCCCGCGGATGATCACATCATCTCCTCCTCCTGGGATCAGAGGCCTCAGTGTAGATATGAATGTGGTCAGGGGGGGTGGTTGAGTTGTGTGTGTGTGTGGGGGGGATGCACGATACTATGCTTGCAGATCGTTTTCAGTGGAACACCCACTGAGGGCCTGAATATGCAAATTAGCTATCTAACCAATCACAATGGTGCAATGTCCCAATTAATCTTCTAACCAATCACAATACTGTACTATGCAAATAAACCATCTAACCAATCACAAGGAGTAAAATAAGCCGGTAATCGACCACAGGATGTTGTAAGATGTGCTGTGAGGGTCCTGACCATCTGACTAATCACAGCTCTGGATCGGTTTCTGTGTGTTCTGAATCATTAAGGTATAAAATAAAATAAAAATCACATTAATTTGGTAAAAATAGTTTTTACTATAAACTCTTTTTTTACTTGAATCATTATAAATTTTGTACACCATTTGTAAATAGTTACTTCTGGGAACACATGAAATGACCATAAAAGGGTTCAAATGTGAATAAAACAAAGTCAAATAATCAAAATAACATCGTCATCATAAATTTACAGCATCTAAACAGGGTGGTGGGGGGTTAGGTGGGGTGCGGGGGTGAGGTTGGGGGTTGATTGACCACTGAGAAACTCAAGTCCTTCTGTCCTTCCCAGAGAGAGACTCATAAATAAGACATGATGCCCTTGGAGAGAGAGGGAGAGAGAGGGAGAGAGAGAGAGGAGACAGGGAAGAGGGAATAGAGAGGAAAAGGTACTAGGCAGAAAAGAGAGAGAGAGAGAGAAGACAGAGAGAGAGAGAGAAGACAGAGAGAGAGAGAGAGAAGACAGAGAGAGAGAGAGAGAGAGAGAGAGAGAGAAAGAGAGAGAGAGAGAGAAGAGAGCTGAAGAATTGAAAAAGGAGGCAGAAAAGGGAGAGAGAGGAAGGTGAGAAATGGAGAGAGACACAGAGAGACAGAGTGAGAGAGACAGATATAGACAGGGACAGAAAGACAGAGAGAGAAAGAGAGGGAGGGAGGGAGGGATGAAGGAGTGCTGATATTAGTGCAGATGAAGGTGATGGTTTAATATTGTATATGAATATTAATGAGCGTGGCCTTCACCCACCTTAAACCTTGACCAAAATCAGGCGTCCTGTCTAACGAATAAAAGTGTCCCCTCAGGTCGTCCCTCCGTCCCTCTGTCTCTCCGTACCCTCAGCTTCTGCTGCTCCTCTGTTCTATCTCTGGTCTACTGAGAGTCTGGCGAGGAGCTGCTGTCCCGTGTGTAAAGACCCTGTATGATATGATTTCATGAGGATGTTCTGAACAGGTCTGGACAAAACTCTGGAAGAAAGAAAAAGAGAAAGGAGAGACTCTGTTTAGACGCTGCAGGAAAGTGAGAACGATGCTCAGTTCCTCTGTCATTAAAGTCACATCTGGTTCTCTTTACATTCATTCAGGAGATATGAGGTTGTATGACAGTGTATTTCTGTTGTATGCAAAAGTTTTAAGACCCCTTGTTCAAATAAACGTGTTTTGTTGAGGTTTTAAAGTCCACACACCTCTATCAACACACACCTTTTTTACTGTTTATGTGCAGAATTATACATTTGAGAAAGGTTTCACCAATATTTGTGCACTAAAATGTGCAACAAAAAGTCAATTTTTCCTCTAGAGCTTATTTTAACTTCATTCAAAACACATTCGCTCATATATTTTTATATCCTGTTTTATTCAAAGCTTTAGAGTCGAAGGAAAGTGTTTTAACTGTTTTAAAAAAGATGGATTGTTTACTTTTAAAATGTCTATGAAACACACTTGCAGTCAAAGGCTGGATATCATGAGGGAACTTTAATCTAAGAGACTAAAA
This sequence comes from Hemigrammopetersius urotaenia, assembly GCA_037974485.1. Taxonomy (NCBI): domain Eukaryota; kingdom Metazoa; phylum Chordata; class Actinopteri; order Characiformes; family Alestidae; genus Hemigrammopetersius; species Hemigrammopetersius urotaenia. Next base: position 5,414 of record JBBPDC010045465.1, read on the forward strand.
TCTGGATTTCAAAGATATAAATATGCATTGATTTATTTCAATTTGAATTGTTCCTTTAATCAATGAAACTTCTCCATTGAGAAGAAAAGCAACGTCCTGCCTCTCGTCCAGTGCTCAAAAATATAAATGACTTTTTAATAACAGTGAGATGTTTTCGGAAGACTCTGATCATAAAGTGCAGTCATATTACTGTGTGTATGTATTAATGTTTCCATGGTGACAGCCCATAATAAAAGTACAGAGCTCAGACCGCCTGTGTTACTGTGTGTGATTCCTAGAGGGCGCTAAAGAGCATCATGTGTATGATTAACAATTCAACAGCAATCAGAGAGAGAGAGAGAAAATGGGAGAGAAAGACAGAGAGAGAGAGAGAGAGAGAGAGAGAGACAGAAAGAGCGACAGAGACATCAGTAAATAGGAAGGCAGATAAACAGGCAGACAGACATAGCAACAGATAGACATGAAAAAATAAACAGCCAGATAGACAGACTGATAGACAGACTGACAGGCGGATAGACAGACAAACAGACTGGTAGATAAATAGGCAGAGAGACAGATAGACAGACAAACATAGACAGAAAGACCAACAGATAAATAGGCAGACAGATATAAATAGACAGACAGACAGACAGACAGACCAATTTACTGAAGCTACATTGATCTTGCAGGTTTCCAGCAGCAGCAGAGATGGTTTTATTTTAAACACTGAGCCACAAATGCATGAAAGTAACATAAAGTGGTAAATCACTCTAAAAATTCTGCAAATGCTCGATTCCTCTGGCTGAAACCTGACCTTTAAAACTGCGTTTCTTTTTCTCTCTAATGCCCCAGACGGTCTGCCGGGGGGTCAGTGTCCCAGACCTGGATTAGCTGTGACGGCAGAGCGTCCCCTCGCCGAGACTCGATCAGGCTCAAGGCCCAGCGTTCGGTTACGAAGACAGCAGGTGACGGCTATGAATCCCATTAACGGAGAACCGTTACGTTCATCAGTCGAGTGCATTAAATGTTCATTTGAGACACACTGTTTTTGCTGCAGGAGCCCACATATCTAATTTGCCCAGGAGAGGCCTTGGATAGTGTGTTCGAGTGGCTGATCTGGCAATAAAGCACCAGTGGGGACCCTCAGAGCCGACAGAGAAGGTCTAAAGACTTTCTGAGAACAAATAATCAACAAAATCATGCTGGCATTACAAGCCTGTAGGGTTCTGCTGAACTCTATTTACTCCATTATTACGTTTTCATAAGAAACATTAGTGTTAAAGACCAAAAAAACAATCAGAGTTTTGGTGTCTGTGCTATGTAGATGTGGCTAAGCGACCTCTCCCATTGGTCAGGCCTTCAGGAGCTGGACCGAAGTCCTACTTTGTTCAGGAATAGACTTAGGATGAGGAATCAGCCAATCAGGTTCCAACTGACCGTAGGTGGAATAATCGTGAGGGACAGGGAAGGCATGGGGTGTCCCAGGAACCAGGAGGTGGAGTTAAAAATGATGTTACGCATGTTGTATTGGAAAGGGGAGGAGCTTCAGTTATGGTCCGCCTCCCAAATGGCAGCTGGTAGCCTAGTGATTAGGGTGTTGGCCTTGCAATCAGAAGGTTAGGGGTTTGAATCCCTAATGTCAACACTGAGGTTCCCGGGAGCGGTCCCCACACTCTGCTCCTCGGCGCCCCTCGATGGCGGCAGCCCCCTGCTTCACTTAGTGAATGGGTTAAATGCAGAGGAAGAATTTCACACTGTTCATATTTGTGCTGTGGAGTGTTCACGCATGACTATTAGGGCTAATAAAATTAATTACATTTTAAATTATCATTTTATACTGAAAATGAAAAATTGGCAAGCCAAGCCACTTAAACTGATGACATCATACTGGGCTGCCGTCCAATTAGCTGGGCACTATGAACTTCAAGCAGTGTGTTTGAAAGGGGGAGGAGCTTCAGTCATGGTCCGCCTTAGAAATTACACCAGAACGTCATTCTATACTAAAAAATGAGGGGAAAAAACCCTGACTGCATCTCTGCTTTCTGATTGGTCAGAAAATGACACGACAGACTTGGAAAGAGGCCATTGTGGGGTTTTTTTGCACAAAAAAAAGGAAATACAAACTAATAACTGGGAAGTCACCGAAGTACAAGTACAAGTCTTTTTGGGCTGAAGAGAAATTTTCTGTTTCACAAGAATAAAACTTTATGAAATAAATGGATAAGCAGAGAAACCCCTGGTCTTTATTAAATCCCATGTTTCCATCAGTATCAGCAGTTTTAAACGGCCAGATGTTCTGCACATAAACCTTAATGGGATCTAAGAAGACCCTCAGAAAAGAGGAAAGAAACAAAGGAAAGAGTGGCCAATCCCCGCTCCTTCAGTGAGGACCCTCAGACCGGGGGCGGCCGTTGGGTTTTTGTTGGTATTTCGGACCCCTGCGGAGACTTCCTGACCCCACCAGGGTCATTCCCCAACCCGCCCCCGTCCACCTACATTAGTCTGAATGGACGAATCCTTTTTCAGTGCCCCCCCCACCCCAGAACCTCCCCCACCCATTGGGTAACACAACTGACCAGACCTTAAATGACCTTTCTGCACTACAGGTCTTCCTAATACTGGGGCCCCAGTATTAATTTAATCTCTGAAGAAGTGAATAAAAAATAAATAGGGAGTTAAACAGTAGAGCTGTGTTTATAATTAACTGTATTTTTTTGCAACTTTCTGTTTTTGAACAATTAATTATTGCCTTCTGCCTCAGTCTTTGTATTCCTTTGCTTCTCATACTGTTGTGGTCCTGGAGGAACATTGTGGTCCTGGACAAATGTTGTGGTTCTGGAGGAATATTGTGGTCCCGGGGAAAGTTGTGGTCATGGACGAACATTGTTGTCCTGGGGGAATGTTATGGTCCCGGAGGAATGTTGAGGTCCTGGAGGAATGTTGTGGTCGCGGGGAAAGTTGTGGTCCTGGAGGAACGTTGAGGTCCTGGGGGAACATTGTGGTCCTGGACGAAAGTTGTGGTCCTGGAGGAATGTTGTGGTCCCGGGGAAAGTTGTGGTCCTGGAGGAACGTTGAGGTCCTGGGGGAACATTGTGGTCCTGGAGGAACGTTGAGGTCCTGGAGAAACATTGTGGTCAGGGAGGAATGTTGTGATCCTGGGGGAATATTGTGGTCCTGGAGGAATGTTGAGGTCCTGGAGGAATGTTGAGGTCCTGGAGAAACATTGTGGTCCTGAAGGAACATTGTGGTCCTGGAGGAATGTTGTGGTCCTGGAGGAATGTTGTGGTCCCAGGGAAAGTTGTGGTCCTGGAGGAATGCTGTGGTCCCGGAGGAACATTGTGGTCCCGGAGGAATGTTGTGGTCCTGGAGGAACGTTTAGGTCCTGGAGAAACATTGTGGTCCTGGAGGAACACTGTGGTCCTGGAAGAATGTTGTGGTCCTGGAGGAATACTGCGGTCCTGGACGAATGTGGTTCTGGAGGAATGGTGTGGTCCTTGGGGAATGTTATGGTCCTGAAGTAACACTTTAGTCTCTGAGTAATATAAATATCTCAAGTATGAGAGCATTAGTGGGGTCAAGTACTGATGCTGGATAGTTGCTGTGAGGATTTGACTGTATGAGAACATTAGTGAGGTCGGGTACTGATGTTGGATGATGCGTTCTGGATTGCAGAACTCCACCCCAACTCATCCCAGAGGAGCTCCACCATATTTTTTATTTTTCTATCATCACATTATTTTTTTCTTTCTTGTTGCACTGATCATGATAACAACACACATTTCTCTTGGAATAATAAAGTTCTTTCTTATTTTATCTCATATCTTATCTTATTTTGTCTTATCCTGGAGACTCCACCTGAACACCTACGTCCACCGCAAAGTAGCTCAACACATCCTTGATGGGGTGTGAATACTTTTGGACATCTCAAGAGCTGCTAGAGAAGCCAGAGGAGGAGCTGATGTGTGTGTGTGTGTGTGTGTGTGAGAGAGAGAGAGAGAGAGAGAGAGAGAGAGAGATTGAGCTGGATCTGCTAAAGCCGAGCGCCACCCTGTGATTAATCTTCTTCCCACACGGTTTTTATGAAGCGCCACTAATCTTTTCCCTTTAATGGACTGATGTTGTACTCTGGCGCTCTCCAGCAGCACAATCCATTTCTCCCAGTGCAGAACTTTATTACAGGGCCATTAAGAACAGCGTCGGCACAGTAGCTCTGCTGATTTGTTCATTAATGCTCATAGAGGGCCTTCACAGTCAGTCCTGGCAGAGAAGCTAACAGTCAGTGACTAGCGGAGACTTCACTCCGGCACAAAGACCGGCTCTTCTCCATGCGCCTCCAGTCAAACGCCTCATTGTGGCAGTAGATGAGGCTTCTAGCCGAACGAGGACAGTCCACTCAGTGCCCTTGCTAAATTACGGCTGCGCCATACGGACAAAATATCAGTGTTGTGATTATACAGCTCTCAATGCATTGAAGGGCCCATATCATCACTTTTCCAATCAGAAATAAGATCATTTACATATACATCAGTGTTAAAGGCGCAGTAACGGAAGCAGCTTGTTTAATTCGGGGGAATAGACAGCGGTTAGTAAATGGTGCAAAAATTATGCAGGATTATGAATTATATTTTTGGTCCAAATATGAAGGAACAGACCCTTTAAAACACCTCGGCCAATCAGGGTCTTTAGTGTTTAAAGATTAAAAGTAATGAGACTTTTGTGTAATTCATCACTTCATCAGTACAGCCAGAATTTGCATACTCTTCTGAGTATCAGTATTACAGAGACCGATGTTGCCATGGGGACAGACAGGCGATATATTGTGCAGCCCTGATGTTAACCCCCCTACCTCTGTCTCTCTCTGTCTTTCTCTCCTTCTCTCTCTTTCTCTGTCTCTCTCTCTCTATCCCTCTCTCTCTGTGTCTCTCTGTCTGTCTGTCTCTCTCTCTCTTCCTCTGCCTGTCTCTCTCTCTCTCTCTCTCCCTCTCTCTCTGTGTCTCTCTGTCTGTCTGTCTCTCTCTCTCTTCCTCTGTCTGTCTCTCTCTCTCTCTCTCTCTCTCTCTCTGTGTCTCTCTCTGTCGCTGTCTCTATTTCTCTACTTCACTCTCTGTCTTTCTCTTCCCCCCCTCTCTCTCCTTCTCTCTCTCTCTCTGTTGCTGTCTCTCTCTCTCTACTTCACTTTCTGTCTTTCTCTTTTTCCCACTCTTGCTCTCTCTCTCTCTTTGTCTGTCTCTCTCTCTTCCTCTTTCTCTCTCTCTTCCTCTGTCTGTTTGTCTCTCTCTCTCTCCCTCCCTCTCTCTCCCTCTCTCTCTCTCCCTCCCTCTCTCTCCCTCTCTCTCTCTCTCTCTCTGTGTCTCTCTCTGTCGCTGTCTCTATCTCTCTACTTCACTCTCTGTCTTTCTCTCACCCCCCCCCTTCTCTCTCTCCCCCCCTCTCTCTCTCTCTCTCTCTCTCTCTCTCTCTTTACTTCACTTTCTGTCTTTCTCTTTTTCCCTCTCTTGCTCTCTCTCTCTCTCTCTTTGTCTTTCTCTCTCTCTCTCTCTCTCTCTCACTCTCCTCTCTTTCTCTTTCTCTTTCTCTCTCTCTCTCCCCCTCTCTCCCTCTCTCTCTCTTTCTCTTTCTCTCTCTATCTCCCTCTCTCTCTGTCTCTGTAATAATAATAGTAGTATTTTATCTTATTTTATTTGATAATCTATCCACCTATTAAAATGATCCAGGTTGATGATGAGATTCAGTTGAAGTGTTAAGGACCACACGTGGTCTGATTCTGGGCCGTCCCTCTCAGTGCCGTTCTGGTCAGAAGTGAATCCGGAGGCCCAGATCCAGACTGGAGACTCACAGCGTCTTCCTGCCTGAGTAAAGATCTGATTAATATTTAAACAGGTAGGAAAGACTCTCGTCATGAGCTAACGAGAAAGACATTCGGCCTCGTGTTGTGACCTGACTGTCTGGGTTGGAGTGTGTGTGTGTGTGTGTGTGTGTGTGTGTGCATGTTTTCATTTATATTCAGGAATGACCTATTTTGTTTGGGATATGTTTATTACATATAGATTCAAAAGTGTATAATATATATGGCATTTCTTATATATAGACAGTTATAGTGTATAATGTATATCTGGTATATATTACAAAGGGCCTAATGATAGAAGGATCTTAGATAAAGGAGCTCCACCCACTCAGCATTCAGCACCACCAGTATACTGATCACCGCCTGATCATCTGGAATCAT
>JBBPDC010045486.1:0-11617 GCA_037974485.1 Hemigrammopetersius urotaenia
GACAGACAGACAGAGAGAGAGAGTAAATCCGCGCTAAAATATCAAGGTGAAAGTCATCATAGCTTGCGTAGTACAGAGTATCCGTGTGTAGTGAAAAACCACGTTGTGTTTTGGTAAAAAAAAAAAAAAAAATTGGCTAAAAATGTTCTATTATAGTGTTAACCCTAAATCTACCCCAAAATCTGCTTCCAGATCACTTTAATTTCATTTTAAACTAAGTTTAATACATGACCCTTAAAGGGAATGTAAAGATAAAGCCGTATCTGTACTGTACAGTTTACACTGAACTACTGCACTGCTAGAATGTAAATATCGATGTTGCCGCTGTACAGACTGCACTGTAATTCATTCACGGGCGTTTTCTTTGGTATGCCTGTCGTTTCCTAGGAGTAATCACCAATCATTTTTACAGTTCAGTAATTTACTGTTCATCCGCCAGCGAGTTAATAACTGGTACTACAATAAATGAAGAATTACATATTGCCACAAAATAAAATATTGTATCTGCTGTTTCCACTAATTTGGTATGTTTTTTGCCAAAATTATTAGTTCAGTGCTAAGAACAAATGACTGAATTTGAAACACTTTAATTTCATTTTAAATTCACCTTAATACATTACCCAAAACAAAAAAGTTGAGATATTTGGGGTTTACACTATAAAAATAGGCAATAGTGAAGAATCGGTAGATCCTGAAGCTCGCACCACCATGAGATTCAGTTTTAGCTTCTAAATCGTTAAACCCGTAATAATGGAAGTGTCTCTGCAGGAGGACCGAAGTCCTGTGTGTTAATTCTGGTGTTTGAACTCCGCAGGGTCTTCAGCGGCTCATGCGAGTGACTGGAGGAGTCACCTGTCCGTGGGTCTGTCCGAGTATAGCGTGGCCCTTCACCCCCAGCAGCCGTACGGATATGGCCCGGTCCAGTACGGCCTCCCGGCTCACAGCAGGTAAGACCTTCTGGCACTCTGTGAACCTGGTGAACCTTCACGTGATCTGTTTTAACCCCAGGGCCCGGCGGCTCTTCCGTGAATGGGCTCGACACAGAAAGTCTCGTTGGGTTGGGTGAAGCTCCTTAGGCCTCGTCCACAAGGACATATTGGTATCCATCTAAACACATGGCTTTGAGCGAGAAGCTCGTTCAGAAGCGTGAAGAACTTTCTTCCAGACTAATGATTGAGACCAAAATGTCCTTGTGTCCTCACTGCTTCTCTCTTATTGGAGCTTTAGGGAATCTGACAACTGCATGGATGGGAATTCTGCTCTCTCCCTGTCTCTCCCTGTCTCTCTTTCCCTCTGTCTCTTTCTCTCTCTCTCTCGCTCTGTCTCTCTCTCCCTCTGTCTCTCTCTGTCTCTTTCCCTCTCTCTCTGTCTTTCTCTCTCTCTCTATCTCTCATCCCTTCCCAATACACACACTCCTTTCTCTCCCTCTCTCTTTCTCTCTCTCTAGATATGTTTCCAGTCCACACCCTAAACCCTCCTCCCTCCCTCCCCTCCCGCCTCTCCCCACTTCCTGTCCTCAGTCGGGTTCTGTCCTGCGTCCCGCTGGCGGCTCCAGAACCGAAAGGCTCATTAAAGCTCCCTTTGCTAAAGTAGCCCCTGATAGTAAGTAGAACCAGGCGTGTGGTTTGGTGTGTGCTGTGACGTGTTTCCGTCGCCGCTGTGGGGTTCCGTGTACCTGCATGGCTTTTCTGAGCGTCTCCGTCTCTCAGGACAGTTCGGCCTAATGTAGTGTCTCCGTCTCTTCAGACAGTAAAACTCACCTCCAGGAGTCCAGGCCAGCCGCCCGGTTCCTCTGGTGAGAGTCCAGGCAATTGGAACAAACTCTCCGGACCTGAATTGTCCACTTTTGCACTGGGTGATTTGGCAAGACTGATATTTGACCAAAAGTGATACCAGAACTAAGTTGTCCTGTGTGTCCAGTCCACCCTATTTACAGTCAGGAATAAATAAACACAAACAGCTGAACTTCTCCTAATATGGTTAAAACTATTTAAATGAATAAATCAGAGTCCCAGCCCTGGTCCTCACCTCAGTTTATCAGTAATTATTGATAAGGGCTGTGAAATTAAAATGTAAATGTTTGTGTGCTCGAGCGTTCTGTGATCTGAACCACTGACCTGAAGTCCAGTCCGGATTTGACCTGGTTCACATGTGGAGTGTTGGTGTGTTTATACACAGCAGCAGAAAATCTGCTGTGAATTTTTGTGTGGAACTGTCCTAGATATACAGGAACCAAACTGTCCTAGATATATAGAACATACAGTTCAAAAATCTGTTTTGTCCTGCTTTATTTTTCTTTTTAAATCAATCCCATTGATTATAGTCTTGTCCAATCAGACGCCTGCTCCTGCACACACCGCAGTTACAATACTTACAACTGTTGTTTGCAGGTTCTAAGTGGTTCTATGCAGAGTGTGAATTACCCCTCCATAATCGGGGGGGGGTACTGCCTTCATAACACTGTTAAGAATTTGATGGGGGGGGGGGGTACAGAACACCCCAGCACCCCACAGCACCCCCCGTAATTCGAACCATGGTTCTGTGTTTGTATGTTACTCTGTTCTAGATACACTTACGATATAGGTTGAGTTCTGTTTATTTTCTAAGTGAATAGTAGTTGACGTCCTCCACAGAGAACACGCAACTAATTTTAGTGCACAGTTTATTAACAGTGAATCTATTGGAATAAGGACCGTCACTATTGATCATGACTATTACTGATCTTGTGATTATTAATAACTATATACACAATTTATGGGAGCACAGTTTCATTATATTTCATAACTTTATCTAGTCATAAAGTTCATGCGAACTTTATAACTGGATCCTACAATTTGAGTACTGATAGCGCCCCCTGGTGTAGGCATGTGTTTAGACCGAAAATGACTTATTAAGTCAACTTAATTATTTATTTTATTACAATGTTTAATAACTTGTTCAATTAAAAAAAATACTAATTAAGATGTCTGACAACTCTGGAAATAACACATAGTATGTTCCCGTTTGTACACAGAATTAATTTTTTTCCAGCAAGTAAATACAAATCGAGCTTGTTGGTTTTGCACACGTGGGTTCTGTGGAGGGCGCGTTGTTTGAGTGTGTCGAGTGTGTTTGATGTGTTTGATGACAGAAACAGTAACCTGTTGTCCTGTTGTCGTGTTGTCCACCCCTAACGCATGGCCTTGGATTTGTCTGCTTCCTCCGACTAACCACCGCCCCGTCCACGCCAGCCGAGCCCCCCGCCTGCTGGCCGCGGGTCCAGTTCCGCTCCTGGGCCGGAGGAGTCCGGCTCTGGGGGTGTCAGACCAGCCCGGCGCCGCCGCCGGCGCTTTTGATCAGGACTATTATTACACTCAGTGCTGAAGAATGTGGTGAGCTGAAACAGAACCTCCTCCCTCCTCATGCTCTAACCAGGGTGTTCAATCAACCCGTCACTCACAGCTATTCACATGCGCTCACTGGTGGCGGGACGTCTGTGTGTGTCTGTGTGAAACAGGGCGGAGTCTGGTTTGTGAGGAACTCGTGACCCGGCACTGGGTGTTTGGTGTGAGCTGTTCCTGCACATCCTGCTTCAGGACTGCAAACGCTTTAACCCTGGAGTTCAGAAACACTCAGGTTTAACCTCTCAGACGCCCGTTAAATCCTCATTTCCCATGTGCGAACATCCTCTGTAAATGTCTAAATTGTAGATATAGAAATTTTAAAAGGATAAACACAGGAAAACAAAATATAATTTCTTTTCTCTTGGTAATGTCATGTTTACAAAGCTCTGATATACACATTTGCATATAAACCTAGAAGCTGTGATGCACTGATGGGAAATTACAGGGCAGTTTGTATGTAAAAGCTTTGTAAATATGAAGCTCCAAAGAGAAAAGATTCTGTTTTACTGTGTTTATGGTTTCGTTAATGTTTCGTTTCATTCTGTTCATTAAATCAGAAACGCTGTTTTTATGAAGAGCTGCTTTAAAGCTCTGAGGATGTTTACACTCAGAAAATGTTATTTGACGGCAGTGGCCATTTGATCTGCACCTGAAGCGCAGAACCAGGGGTTAAAGTGTTCCGAGTGTGTGGTTCTCTCTGACCTCTCGTCTCTGTCCCGCAGGTCGTATGTGGATGTGAGTCGGGCAGAGCCATCCCTCAGCCCAGAGGACGACTTGGACTCGGAGGACCAGACGCTCCACTGGCACGAGGACTCCAAGCCCGGGACGATCGTGTAGCACTGGCGTGTTTTCCTCTGACTCGAATTCACTCCTTTGTTTCTATGGTGACCAGTTCCAAAGCTTCAAAAGCAACATTGTCACGACCGGAATGTCACCGGGCGGGACTCCGGGGAGCCAAGGACTGGTCCCAAACCGGTCCAGACAGGCCCCACTCGGGCCGGGGCCTCGGGACGCTTGCACTGGAACTTTGCCCACCCCTTCGGGACGCCTGCTGCGGAATTTTTTTTTTCGGATTTAATATCTGCCCGGGAATGTGATCCAAAAAAGCCTGGACCAGTGCCCCCCCACCCGTCTCGTCTCGTCCCGTGGAAGGATATTAAAGCAGTAAATCCGCCGCGGACGCACTGATATGAAGGATCGAACTCAGCTGGTGTCTGAAAGACCCCACGCGTCTTATATCTACAGAACTACTGAAGTGATCTTCTCTCTGGAAATTCATTTTTATAGTTGTTTTTTAATCCACACACTGAGCCGAGGAGTGGTGAAGCGCCGAAATGACGATTCAGGACAGAATCATAACTTTTTACCCAAAATACCCTGATTGAGACACAATTCTTCTTAGCTTCGAGGCTAACATCGCTAACACTAAAGTCAATATTCACTCAAATCTTTTACTGTAAACACAAACTCAACTTCTCTGGACCCTCAAACCACCTCCAGATCTTCATTAAGGTGATCAGACTAGTGGACATGGTTTAGGACTCACTGTGAGCTGGAAGGGTGAAGAAAACATTTTAGCTACTTGGGCTAGTGTTAGCGACGTTAGCCTTGTAGCTCCAGTTCTGAACTAAAGAAGATGAAATCTGAACATGTCTCGACTGATCTGGGGTCAGTCACACCCAAACTTTGGCTTTAATGTGAGACGTTCTTCACGGCAGAATCGTTCGGAAGCACGGGCGTGGCATGGTTTCGTTGTTCTGATCTGGAATCAGAGCTGTGATGAAGTTTTTAGATGTTTCCCTCCTGATAGTAAAGCACCAGCTCCACATGGTGATGTTTTCACTGTTGATTCCGAACTGAAACTGTTTCTTCCTTCATCACCACTCAAATCAGCTTGATTATGATCTAGACCCCTTTAATCTCACATTTCTTAGCCTTTATTCTGCTTCTGACCACTTCATGCTGCTCAAAAGGGCTTTAAACTGAAAGAACTCTTCATTCTTTCCTATTGGCCGCTCAGGTTCTCCCTCCTGTCGTTTTAAAGGGTCTGGATCACTTTGCACGTCCTTAAAATCTGGCACTTATTAACTCTGACCATGAATCGCCACGGAGACGCCGATACATTACAAGACGAAATCTGTTCTGATATTTTTTCTTCCTCTGTAACACAAGAGAACAACCATGTCCAGCGCCACCTTGTGGACTTCAGGGGGAGCAACATCAGAGTAGATGTTTCTACCAAAATAATAAACAATTCACTTTAAAAGTAAAATATTAAAGGCATATCGATACTTACTGTATCAATATATGTCGGAAAAATGTGATATACTGTATCAGGTTTTTCCCACCTCTATTAAAAATGAGAGCAGCCGCAGGTCACATTACGCCACAGTGCTTTGCTTTAACCTCTTAGTGTTCATGTAATTTAAGCTCATTTAATTAACCTCAATGACTTGCGTTCTTTAAAGCCCAGACTGTATTTCCTGACACTGAAGACACCTTTTACTACATTTAAAGTCTATTACAGCTATTTAAAGTCTTTTTTTTTTTTTACCGCACTCAGATGTGTTATATCTCACCACATCTGGTCGGGTTCTTTTTGTACGTGTGAATTTTGTACAGATTTGCTACTGTTGTCGTTTTTAGAGAGAGATTTTCCGTGTTTTTGAAAAGCATGTAATATATAGCAACCGAATTTGTTAAGCTGGTTCTTAGGAATTTGTATCAATTAAAATGCGTTTGAATAAAAAAAGAAAATGAAAGACTTCAAGAAGATTTATAGTGTTTATTTACACTCTCAAGCTCTGGAACTTTTATATCCTTCAAATACCTCAAACACTGTACCTGCCGGTTCTGGAGTGGCTCGGAGGAGCGACAGGGTTCTTCCTGGGCCCGGCCAGTCACGTCATTGTCATATTATTGAAGTAATAATAAAGCCCTCATAGCTTTTATCTGTTGTGTTCTTCCACCAAAAACAGTTCATTTATTTCTACACTATTTTCCAGCCTCTCTGTTACTGTGCCTTTAAGGCTGAAACATGTAAATTAGCTGTCTTCTGATTGGCTGCCCATAATGTAGTCTGGAATTGCCCAGCATGAGTGGGCGGGGTTGTATTTATGCAAATTAATACATTCAATTCAGGCTGTTTTTTTAAAGAATTTCTTCCGGGACGTTGATGTGATTTGATGACTGAACGGACGGTGACTGTGTTTACATGCAACATTAAACGTATTTAAACTCGGGATGACGAATGAATGCATTAATTTTCGATCAATTAATTGCAGAAAAGAATAACGCATTAAAAAATGAACGCTGGTTAATCATACCACGTGACTTTAACCCAGTCTAGTTCCTGCCACAGATTCTCTGTAGAATGAAGTCGAGAATGCGCCACTCGGCCTGGTGAGTGGAACGTTTACGTTTAAAAACGGCCAGGTGGAACGGTTTAGTGTCGTTCTCTGTAATTCATGCAATAAGGAAGTTTTGTAGCATTGGAGAACCTCGGGTCTAAACTATCCCCTCAACACAGAGCGTTTATGAGGGAACTCGGTGGTCCGAGCCAGAACGGCCGGAGATCCACCAGAGATTTGTATGAGTGAAACACGCGAGACACCGAGAGCAGATTTGGCAAAGTCCCACCTGAAAGAACCTCTTTCTAAATTTGCATGGAGTTTTTATGGAAATCCGTGACACAACATTTCAGGAAAAACTCGGTTTCCTGGTTTGAACTTCCAGGAACGTGTGAAGGGGTTGATTTGCTGATTTCGGATTAAATATATTTTGGTTGTTCCAAAGAACCAAAGCTTTGAAGCTTGACGTGAAAACGAGAGATAAAAGCGATAACGTTCACCTCAGTTTCTTTTTATGAAGCTCTTCTGTTATTGTGTGTGTGTGTGTGTGTGTGTCCCGTAAAGAGATTTTCAGGTCCCTGGTCAGAACGTCCCACAGCAGGTGGAACCAGAAGAACCTGCCGGAGAGGCGCCGCCCTCTCGGCCGCCGTTCCTCTTTCCGCAAGCCTGATGTTTACAGAGCTGAGTAAATCTCACCCGCAGCCACTGAGCAGAACACACACCTCACACTGATCTGACCTCAGCAGGACCCCCAGAGACCCTCAGAGCCCCTCCGTTTCCTCCGCCCACATCCTGAACTGCGTTAGTGTTTTTGGCGTTCCTCTCGGAGGTTCTCCCGCCCGCTCCTGCCTTCGCGCCGTTTAACCGCCTACATTTCTGACCTGAGACCTGCAGACCTCCTGCTCCAAACATCTCAAACATCAGCCCCCCGGCTGAGGCAGAGAACTGGTGACTTACTCCCAGAGAAAGGCGAAGAGCTCTGCAGACTTGTGCTGGGTGGAGCTGGAGGAGGAGAGGGATTGTATTGAAGGTGGAGATCAGGTGGAGGCTCAGCGTGTCTATGGTGCAGAGGATTTTATTTGTGTTGTAGAACCCTTGGCCGAGTCAGCCCCTCTGGTCCAGCCCGCTGTTCCAGTGCTCCTAGTGCATGCTGGAATGTTTGCACTGCAGCTGTAACACACACACACACACACTCACACACCCATCATGACACCAGCTGCACTGAGATGCCTCTCAGATGGCGACCCTGGCTGAACTGGACTGAAACACAAACAGGCCTTTTATCGGTCTCTCACCTTCACAGCAGCTCTCCCCCTGGGCAGCGCTGCTCGACACCGTGTGTGTGTGTGTGTGTGGGGGGGGTAGTGTGTAGTTTGATTATTAAAGCAGTGCTGTGCTTCGTTAAAGCACCGGGTGCTTCGTTGCCGTGGGCGATGGGTGAGTTTGGTTAAAATGGAGGTTGATGGCTGCAGCTGCTCTCACTCAGTAAACATCTAGAAAAACGTTTCTGTTCAATTATTCTCATAAAAGATCTGAGTAAAATACACTTTCACAGTTTATTCATGCACCCACCGACTCCTGTTATGTGTGAGACTCGATAAAGAAAAAACGCTGAATGTTTTGCTTAAATTGGTTTATGTTAATAAAGAAATGCTTGTTTTCACCAAACTGGCTTTGAGTGGCCGTGCACAGCTCCAGTCTAGCCCAAGCCACAGGGGGGTTGAACCAGGTGAGTCTGAGCAGGTAAGTGACCCTCTGGATCTTGAGCCTATAGGACCCTGGGTTTCTCACACACACACATACACACCTGAGGCTGTGGCTGTGACCTTTCTGACCTTTAGTGTTGGATTACAAAGAGCCGTGAAGTTTCTTTTCCATTCCTTCTCATTATGGTCCACAGCTTCTCCCACCCTCAGGAGGACGGCGACTGATCCACACCTGCAGGTCAGAGCTGGTGAGGTCATTGTTAACCTTTGTGGGTGGAGGACAGAGGAGAAGTAGGGTTGGAAGATTAAAGGCCCTGTTGAGAACCCCCTCACCCCCCCATCGTTGGAAACAGCCCTTTAAACACTTTCTGCTACAGTGTGGACGTGTTGGAGACCTTCTAATGAAGGACTGAGCTTGAAGTGAGTCACACAAGACTCCAGCAGGTCCTTTAAGTCCTGTAAGCTGTGAGATGTTCCTCCATGAATCGGACCAATTTCTCACACAGAAGCTCGATCAGATTGAGATCTGGAGAATCTGGAGGACCCTTGAGCTCCTCAAACAGTTCCTCAACAGTGTTTGTAGTGTTTAGGTGTTAAAGGAACGTCCACATGAATGCAGAACCCAGAGCATCACACTGCCTCGCCTTCCTCACATAGTCCATCATGGACCATCTCTTGCCCAGGAAAGACACACATGGATGTCCACATGATGTAGAAAAAAATGTGATCCATCCAGTTCTGAGGACCATTGCAGGTGGATTGATGATATGTAAGGTAAGAGAGAAGCCAGCAGTCCCGAGAGGAGCATGTGGAGCAAATAAGCACAGGCCTCTACCTCTACCCATCATCTCTCTTCCCACATGCTGAGCTCTGCTTGATGAAGTTTAGTGCAAAATCTGCTTTTAGACCAATGAGAGCTGGACCAAACAGAACTCAGCGGTTCAGCTTATTGTGTTTGGAGAAAAAAAAAAACAGTGAAGTCACAACCTGGAGCTCCACGTGCCATCGAGGGAGATGAGATGTTCTTTATCTGTGGAGTCTGTATGTTCATGAGCATGCTTTACTGTTTCAAAGTCAAAGTCAACTTTATTGTCATCTCTGCTATATACTGTACAGGTACATAGAGAGATGAGACGACGTGGCTCCAGTTATTTACATGAAGTGTGAAGATGTTCTATATGTGAGTGAAGTGGAAAATCTGCAGAACCATCACAGAAGACCAGACTAGATCAGAACCTGAGCTATTAATAGATGATCAGGAACACATGGGCCCTGATACTCGACCCACGTGGTCTGAGGGACTCGGGAGATTCCTGCAGCAGCTGGTGGGGCATGGAGGGCTGAGGTATGTTGGGTATCAGGACACGCAATGGTGTTCTTTAGGTTGGCTGTGAGACGGACAGCTATAAATATCCAATTTTCTGTTCATCTGTAAACGCTTTTCTCTTATTTATTTAGTAGAAGTGTTCAGACTCTCTCGATTCCGTAACACTTCTCTCTAGAGCAGCAGTGTTTAAAGGTGGAGCTCCACGTCTCTGAGTGTTTATATGGATGTTGATGATGTAAAATAGTGAATCTGAACTAAATCTCTTTTCTTTGGGGACTATTTTACCTCACAACGCCCTGCAGGTATCCCTCCAACACGAATGGGTTTAGTTTTAGGACCAGAATCTTCTCAGAATTCTGGAAGAACAACGTCTCAGGCGTCAGGTGGAAGAACTTTCTGTGAGATGTTGGATGTCTGGTTCCTTCACCTCCAGTGTGAGCAGATCTGACTCAAGGAGGTTCACACTAAACCCAGTTCACACCTTAAACACTGGATTGTATTCTCAGTGTGTGCTGTGTGACTCACCTGTGCAGTAATTGTGTAACAGACACACCCACAACACACACAGTCACCCGAGAGGAGCTCACGTGGGCCGCAGGTTTGGGAAGGAGCATAGCACAGTGATCTTCTCCAGCTGCTCTCTGAGGCCTGGGAGAAAGTGGGTGAGTCAGAGACGCCTGAGAGTGTGTGTGTGTATGGGTGGGGTTTGCCCAATCAATCACCCTCATGCTGTCACACTGGAAGGAGCCACAGAGTGTTTGTCTCTCTCTGAAGAACATCTGAAGCAATAACCTCCTCATAATAAAGCCAGTCACACACACACACACACACACTTTATTTTTTTAATAACAAACACTTCATCTCTCACATCACAGAGTAAAAATTTATCTTCTATAGCCTCGGATTATTCTTTGACTATCATTGTTTTTTGGTATTTAACAGTCGTGTGCAAAAGTTTCAGCGCCCCGGAACGTTTTCACTCACAGTTATGGTTCATCTGCTGTGGCTTAAAAATATATGAAATATGCCCAAAGGTTATGGCACTGCATATTTAGGTTTACTGTGACTAGAGACTGTGCACTGAAATTTGCCTCAATGCCATAAAGGTCCCTGGAGAGGATGCACACTTCTTTTGCATAATTTAACACTTAAATCAAATGAATACAAGTAAACTAGAGTAATAAACAAAGACACAGTGTCGTCCGGTGTTTCCTATTCGTCAGTCCATCCTTCATCGTGAAAATAACTAAACATTAATGTAAACTGGGGGTGGAAACTGTTCATGTATGAATGATAAACTTTGAAAAAAATTTTGGTGTAAAAATGAATTTGGGCCATTTAAACCATTAAAGCCTCAATAATGTGTTTTTAAAATTGGGCAATTAATTTCACTGTTGTTGGATTTAATGAAGAGATTCATTAAAATACCAGTAACTCACCTGGAGCTGTGATTGGTTAGAGGCTCATTTGCATACTGCAGTTTTTGTGATGTCAGTACAGTAGAGGCCGATATCACTGCAGCTCTAATCTGAACCTACTGGGCAAGAAATCCTGCGGGTCTTTTAAAGCCGGAGGCTCAGAGAGACGGTTCTTCAAGGAGTTTCCTCATCTGGCTAAAAGGTTTTCAGCCTCATGGTGAATAAAAGTCTGGGACTCGCGGTGAGAGGAACCTTGAAGAGCAGCCTGGACCTCAGGAGTGTTCTCCCAAACATCTGACAGAGAAAACACCTTCAGAACACTCAGCCATCAACCTCACAGGACCTGCAGAACATTAACCTCACCTGTCTCTCTACCTCACTGTACCTCACCTGTCTCTCTACCTCACTGTACCTCACCTGTCTCTCTACCTCA
>JBBPDC010045497.1:0-11617 GCA_037974485.1 Hemigrammopetersius urotaenia
TGAAACTGGTCAGGTTCAGGGACTGGACTGGAAATGAGAGTCCTTGAAAGTCCTTCAGGAAGCCTGGAGAACTGTTCCTCTAGACCACATTAAAACACAAGAAAGTCTGGATCTCTGGAAGCAAAATATGAAGAAATGAAGGTGGCCTCATCAACTTCATTCCGACTAAGTTCTCTGATACCACAGTATTGCTGTGCCCAGCCCAGTAGATCGTCTACAGTATGATTATAGATCTGAAAGCTAAACGTTTTAGAAGAAAGTGTTCTTCTGCTTCCTGTACTTCATTCAGATCTGAGATTCAGTTTCGACGTTGTTTTTACATTACTTATGTATGGACAAAGGTGGTATTTTTCTGCAAGGTATGGAATGGATTTCTGAAATAGGGAAGAAAGAGAAAGAGATGAAGGGGTGTGTTTGTGTAACATCTACCCAGTGACTTCAGTGGTGGTACACCCTGCTGAGATACCCACATATCCAATACACTCTCATTCCCAATGAACTCCATGAATCCCCCCGTCCTCCCCCCATTTATTCTGTGCTTTATTCATTTACGCAAACAAAACAAAGGAGAGAAGTGCAGGAAGTGCTGGAAGAATGGAGGGATTTGCACATCAAACATAGAGCCAAAAGAACAATTGCTCAAGCCAAGGTGCTTGAAGGAAGGTGGACGCAGGCCAGAAGATAGAAGAGATGTTCAAAAAACAAGCGTCCTAATGATTTGAAATTGAGATAATCTATTAATATTCTCACCAATTAAACAGTCGGCAGTTACCCTAAGTGTGTAGTGAGGAACAGTTTAGCTTCTGGGCTGGAACAGAGGTGACCTTTTGATGGTGCTCTGTGGACCCGAATGGCAATGCAGTAACATTTAATCAATTCAGCAATATTGATGCAACAGTTCTGGCAAATAAATCACAGCTGTTGCAATAGCAAGAAAGCAAACCTTTGGCTCTGTAGCTCTGAGAATGTTCATTTGCAGTTATTTAATGTTAGGAAATGGTTTGATCAAGAGGGTTATAATTTTTCTCACAAAACCTAGTCGTTACACACTCTGGTTCCAGTGGGGGGCAGTAAAACATTTATCCAAAGAGACTTCCGTTTCCTAACTACAGGGGGCAGTCTCCCTGAGCAACCTGGGGTTAAGGGTCTTGCTCAGAAACTCAGTGGTGGTTTGCTGAAGGTAGGTTTCAAACCCATTATCTCTTGGTCCAGAAGCAAGTACCTTGGTCCTAGGCCACCACCACCAGACCTATTCATACATTTTCAAGAATATTCAGGGTTGGGGACGGTGAAGGTCGTTACAAAATGTTAACCTCCTGAGACCTGGACCATTCATTTATGTCATTTATAGTGGACATTTGTTCACCTGTACCCCATCAGTGTTCTGTAGAGGACATCTTGGGCTTTCCAGTGATGTGTCATGTGAGGGGTTTGCATGCTGGGAACAAGGACTCCAATGGCAAGACATACATGAGGAGCACCAAAAGCAAGATGTTCCTCTGCATAACCAAAACGAAAACATGCTTCCAGAACTATCACAGCTAAAATATCCAGGGGATGTTCTAGGACTTATATTTTACTGTTGAACTAAAATACAGGTTTTGTTGTCCTTGCAGAATTTGTTGATATTTAGTAGAATCTTTTCTTTCCTTTATACTCACACCATTTCCTGAGCCACTGGCTGCCACACAACCCAACAGCTTTCCAGCCATATGCTGAACAGCTGGCACGAAATACTTCTCTTTTTCTTCACATATATCATCGACTGTAGCCAAACGGTACATGTTTTGTTTCTTCCGACCACAGCATTCGCCAAATTGCCTCTGGTTTATCCAAGTATTGTGTTCATTTCGGTGCTGACTTTTATAGGGAGTTCAGGGTTAGCATTATATAATGATGGGCAGATGAAGTTTCTTTGATGACCCTTCCATGTAGATGGTGTTTGCACCACAGCACTGTACAGCAGGCCAGTCCAACAGGGTTTCCGTGCCAGGCGAATCCTCCTGTAGGTCCTTGGCAGTATTTTGCTTTGTACACCTGCCCGGTCTACAAGCAGATTTTTTCTGAGAATTTTCTTGGTCTTGGCCAGTTCATGGCTTCATCCGTTCTCCTAAACTTCCATTTCTTAATGATATTTTGGACGATGAAAATTACATGCAGGAAATGTTTATGTATCTTTTATTGTCTGTTTATTCTTTATAAGAGGCAATGATCTTTAATTTCCGATCACAAAGTTGTGTAGGTCAGCCCATGGCACAATGAGAGGTTTATTAATTAGTTATGATATTTATTGCAATCAAAGAGGTAAAATAAAAAGTACCTGAATGTTTGATGCTTGTGGACATAGCAGAACACTTTGAGAACATCAATTTGTCTGCAAAATAAAAATATAGGGTAAACAAGCAAATAACACTGTGGTTTTTAACATACATTTTCGTACAGGGTCAAATTTTTCATACTTGTCTTGTGAATCCCAGTTCTGCCATGATACCAAGTTCATTGGGGACCTTAGACATGCCATTACATGCAGTTATGTGTACATTTTTTTGAGACAAAAACAACATGTTGACAGGGGAAAAGTCAGCATGCAATGAAGAAAAACAAAGGGATTCTTGTGCTGGTAGGTTACATTAGCTGCAGAAAAATGAAAAACAAAGACTTTAAATTGGCAACATTTGGACCCTGTGTGCATTGTGGTTTACGACTATGAATTGTGAGTTTTGTTTTTTTTAATCTGTCATTGCACATCATCCGTTTACTGAACCCAGGGTAGCTTTGCTGAACAGGGCCTGTAATCTGCCTGCCCATGTGGCAGAAAGGTCTGGATTCATGTGGAAGAATCTGACTGTCAAAAAAGATAAACTTTAAACTTTAAACTTTCTGTAA
The DNA here is from genome assembly GCA_037974485.1 of Hemigrammopetersius urotaenia. NCBI lineage: Eukaryota > Metazoa > Chordata > Actinopteri > Characiformes > Alestidae > Hemigrammopetersius > Hemigrammopetersius urotaenia. The sequence continues at coordinate 2,887 of JBBPDC010045497.1, forward strand.
TTGTACAAGGAACACCAGTTAGCTGTCTTTTTCTTCTCCGAATCCATGAGAGTTTTACACAATAATGGTTTTCTAGATCTGCAGGGAAGGCATTTGATTGGATGTAGAGCTTTTTGCATAAAGGCTAAGACAGTAATAACAAGCTTACTAGTGAGATTGAGTAAGCTAACTTGCTAGCTTGTGTGGAGGACTAAGCACATTATGAAAAATATTTTTAAAAAAGCATTTACTGTATGGTCTGATTAACGGGTAACAGCACAAGCTACGGTTACCTTGCTGAAATAAAAGAGGCTAGCTAGCTAATCATAAGTTAGCTAGTTAACTCAAATCTACTTTATTTAGTTACTAAGCAGAGTTCAGTTGGAAGGATGTCCAAGAAGCCTGAATGAATGACGTCTTTTCATGAAAAGTATTTGTAACCATTTGTATATTCGGACACTACACAGAGACAGCAATAGCAACATTACGCTAAAACAGGCAACCATCCTGCAACTGATTTTGACAATTGTTGTCAATTGATTGATGTCTAAAAGCTCTCCTAGCCAAGCACTGAATGCCCAAGAGATGTCAGACGCCCCAGTACTGAACCTGATTTGGGCATCATGCGGACATACAGGTGTGATCCTGGACTGACCAGTGCACTAAACCTAACCTGCATGTTCAGCAGAAGTCTCATGTTCACTGAGAGTAAGAAGTACTTGTTGTCGAGATGAACATGGTCATTTAGAACATCTCCACCTTACTTATCCTCCACCTCTCTTGTTAAATGGGTAGACTTCTATGGTGGGAATGTCTCCACAGATCTATGGGATCTCAGACATGGCAGAGAATATCAGATATGAAGGTACTAAAAACACAGGACGTGTGAAAAGGAAAGTCCAAATCATTTCCTTGTGTTCAGCACACGTGCCAAGAGGCCTTTCTGCCCTCTGCTAATGTATACAGTACTTGGTATGAAACGAGCATGTGTGTGTGTGTGTGTGTGTATGTGTGTGAGAGAGACAGAGAGAGAGAGAGGCCACATATATCACCTAAAGGTCGGCAGTAATTGTTTAAACCACCACTTCCCCCTCCATCATGATGGGCCCCTATGGAGTCATGCATAGGCACGCTCTTATTCACACACACACACACACACACACACACACACACACACACACATGCATACATATAAAACCTGGCGACTCTAAGAGGAGGCATAAAACAAAGTCCTCCATTTACAGTAGTGAAGGTCAGTAATACTTTCATAAAAGACCTCATTAAATACTGAAACAGTAACACTGTGTAATTGCTTCCAGTCTGAGGGGTGAAAACCAAAACGAGGCGCTGTGTGAAAAATTAATAACCTTAATAAATAAGGGATTAGAACTGTGTCTTTCTCTTTCTCTAAATACAAATTTGTTCAGAATAAACCTCCACTTTTTGCATTTAATCTGATACTCAGCTTTACTACTAAAATGATGGATAAAAAAACGGAAAAAGGCCTGAATAATCACAAACACTGAACTAAACTCTGATCAATGCACCGTACAGAGAGACACACAGATGAGGACACAAGTAACACAGATAAGCAGCAGGGCTGCATCCCAAACGGCTCCCTGCTCCCTACATAGTGCACTAAACTACAGACTCCTGCACAAACAGTGTAGAACAGGTCTAACACAGAGACACTGGAGACTCAGACATGTGTGCAGAACTCCAGAATCGACACACTGGACAGTTTTTATAACCTTTGTTGGTCAGTAGCGCTGAATAAAAATGCGACATTTTCTGGCTAATAAAGGAACTCAAATGGTGAACATACTGTAAATGTATTTGTTAGGAAAGAATATTAAGTGCATTTTTAGTAAATATTAAGAAACATTTACTGTAGAAAATCAAAGTGTGGTACTCTAGGTTATTAATAATTTAAATGTAGGGCATTAACGATTTTTTCAAGTCGACCAGTTGGTCAGCAAAGTCGACTCAACTAGTTGTATGATGACGTAATCACACACGCAGCGGAGGAACACAGGCGTCCAACACTGAGCAACTTTTATTAAATTTCATTAACAGTCAACATAACAATTAAACAAAACAAAACAACGAAAACAAAACATTGAGAGTAGGAACAGTTTAAGCCGTGGCAGGATGAGTCCATGCAGTGCTAGCGTTAGCCGTTTCAGATGCAGAGCGCCGGTACTGTTGCTGTACTTTAATACAGACTTGCAGGTTGTGCAGGTCTCTGTGCTGTTTGTGTGTCTGGAGTGAAGGATCTCCACACATGTGATGTGTGTCTGTCTCCTCTGCTGCCGTGTCTCTCATCTTGTTGTGGTCTTGTGTTTAGATTCCCCTCACGCCAACGGTACCGCCCCTTTTATGAAGGGAATATTATAATTGGTTAAACCAAGGAACACGTGTCAACGTAAGCCAATCAGAGGTAGAGTTCTTTCAGGGGGCGTGGACTCGCGCCTCTGTAGTCGATTAGTCGACTTTTGTGTTAATGCCCTATTAAATGAGATTTTGAAAACAATCTGTAATATTCTGGTTGAATCTGGCATGTTCTATTAGTTAATGGCTGTTTTTTTGAGACATACAATAAACATATACATATTAGTTTTTTTTTTTACATGTATTTTTTAACCCTGTTAACCGAGGTGTAACCACAGGCTTGTGAGTAACCGCGGGAATAATTTTCATATGGGAGGCGCTGAAACTTATTTGTTGATGGGAGAGGGTCCGATTTAGATCTAATGATTGCAATGCATCATATTTCGGGTGCTGCAGTGGAACCAGAGCACCCTACAACCCAAGGTTATAGGCTTGTGGTGGAAAGAGAGTGCACTATTTGAGCTTAGGCTTCATTAGGCATTTGTTCTCTCAGTTTGTTCCCACATTATTAAGTCCTTCTTCCCACATTTAGTCCAGAATTTCTCACGGTTGTCACTGGACATTCTTGCTATGAGATCATGTCTGGTCATATGAGACTATGTGTTAAAATTAATTATCTAAATAAATGATCCGCTCTTCTTCTTCTTCTTTTTTTTTCCTCAAAGTGCTGGACCACGAATAAAGAGACGTCTCCAGTTCTTTTCAGAATTAAGGAGATTTAACTTTGCATCCCATAAAGGAGCAGTGTTTAGAAATGGTGACTGTGGAGAACATAGAAGGAGTTTGACCTTGTATTCATGAAAACACCACACACCATCTAGGCATGGTGAAGTGCACCATGAGGGAACACTTCTTGCACTGTAGGGTGCACCTGGTCCATAAAATGGTCTCATATTCCGGCAATTATTATACGGCCTCACCAAGCAATCATAACCTAATGACTCCCAGGAGATACTATTATGGACCCACCACCATATTTAACAACATGCTGTGGCTTTCTCCAAATACAAAAACACACTTGTAAGGAAAAAAAGGGAAAGATGTCTCAGACAATTACTTCTTCACATTGCTCGAAGGTCTAGACTTCCTTCTTCATGTGCTAGTTTATGCGACTTTACAAATAAGTGGCCGCAGAGTGGTCAGCCCTGACATAAATACCATCTTTGCAAACCCTCGGGATATAGTTTGAGTCTGTGGTCCTTTTCAAGCTTGCAACTGTGCTGTTTTTAGCATTCATTATTTTAATTAAGACGAACAAAAGAGGTGCAAGGATAAGATATGAGGATGGATGATTTGATGGCAAACTTTCATTTGTTATTGGTCTGAATGGATCTCCCAAATCCTTATATTCTGTTGGGGCTGAAATGATGGCAAAAAATGAAAGAAAAAATCACAAAAAACAAAAAGCTAAATATCAGACATTTTTGTTTTTGTTACATAAAATACTTCCATACATTATAAATACCCACTTCAAATGTACACAAATAATGACTTTGCAATTTATACATAACGTCTTTTGACTTTGAAACAGTATCAAATTTTAGTGAAAACATATGTAAACATGAGCATAAACAAAGACAGGTTCAGACACCACATATGAATTACATTGCTGCTTTATAGCAAAACCATTGCTGGCAATTACAGCTTTGACGCGTCTGTGGAAAGAAGTAGTTCCCCTTGCACCACTGTGGTTTATTCTGGTCCATTCCTCTTGGCAAAACATCCTCAGCTTTCACAGGGTTAAGAGGAATCCTCCTTTGAACTAACAATTTCAGAATTCTCCACAAACTTTCAATGGAATTCAAGCCAGCAGCTTGGCTCAGCCATGCCAGAACCATCACCTTCTTTAGAAACTGGTCTTGAGTTATTTGTGCTGTATTTTTGGAGACATTATCTTCCTGAAAGGTCCATCTTCTCCTCAGATACAGTTTATAAATTACTGCTAATGAGACTGAATTCTCCTCTAACATTTCTGGGTTTCATGATTCATTTTTTTTCATTACCAGGCCCATATCTTGATGCTCCCACCTTCGTACTTTACTGTGGGTGTGGTTCTCAAAGTGGACCTCAAGGACACCATTATCCACATTTTTGCTCTATTCTTATATGTTTTGAGAAAGACTGGAACTAAAATATGGATCTAGAGGTCCCTGTGGACTGGTTTGAGGATTGCTGGTCTAAATGCTGGTGTGCTTGTTTTATACACTGCTCGTCAGCAGAGGAGTTTAGTGGAGGGCGTTGGATTGGAAATGATTGCAGTGCTTTTTGTTCTTTGTGTAACTGTTGTTCCGGCTGCTTTCAGCTCGTCTTGTCTAGTGTCTGCTCTTCTCTAGTGTCTGTTGGCTTCTCTCTTACCTTCCTTATCATTAGCTTGAGAGCTTACATGGCTGTCCAGGAGTGATTAGTCGTAGCTCCATTATCGAAAGAAATGTACTGATGGTGAAATTTAAGAGTTTTGTACTTCAGAGTTGTTTGACAACATTGTTCCAGAGAATTTTAGGAATCGCTCTCACCTTAACCATGATTTCTACCAGTTGTGTGATATCTTCCCAACTAAAATCAAAGCATTTTTTATAATGACTCCCTGTGCAGTTTTCATGAGAACATTTTTATTGCCATTGACCTAAAACCCTGATAAAGGTGAACAAACTGATAAAGACGATGGTCCTGGCTTTTGTTTGAATAAGTATGTTGCTATTTGTATCCAGCCTCCATGCTTCCATCACCACTTTCCATGGTTGGAAGAAGTTATGATTTCCAAACCTGCTCCAATCGGCACTTTTTGACCTGATACTGACCTTTTGGCCTCTGACACAGACACATAACTGCCATTCAACCTAGTGTGTCTTAACCATATGCCTTTGTAGTCGTGAGTGAGATACTTTGAAGTCTTTTTTCATGTGGTATTTCCATTTTTTGGTCCACCCTGTTACTGGCACAAGTGGGTAGAAAGTGTGGACAAAAATATGTTTAACTCAAATGATTTAAACTGAATCAGTAATCAGCTTCGTCAAGTAAGCAGCTCCTCTATCAGAGTCACTTTCAATTCTTTGAAAAGTGTGGATGCAAAAGTACTGCACCCCATAACTGCACCCCCACCTATGACTCTTTGTTTTGGCCAGATGTGATATCATCATGAATAGGAAACCATTTCCGAGTTTCCTTTCATCCTGCATGTATTTCTGAATATTTCACACTATCATGAAGGGTATCTAGCTGATGGGTGTGTGTGTGTGTGTTTGGGGGGGTGCAAGTGAAATATGATATTATTGGTTAATGTTATTTTGCCCTGTCTGCTGGTGCATGGTGACATCATCCAAAGTTGGAATATGCAGAGAGAGAGAGAGAGAGAGAAAGAAATTGAGAGAGAGAGAATGAGAGAAATGAGACAAATGGGGGGTGAAGGGACAAAGACAGAGATAGTGAGAGAGAGTAACAGTAAAAGAGAGGGGCAGAGAGAGAGAGAGAGAGAGAGTGAGAGCGGGAGAGACAGAGAGGGAGAGAGAAAGAGTAAAAGAAAGTAAAAGACAGAGAAAGAGGGAGGGAGTGTAAAAGCAGGGGGAGAGACAAGAGACAATGAGATAGTGAGACGGTAAAAGAGAAAGAGAGGGTGGAAAGAGACAAGAGACAGAGAGGGAATGTAAAAGACAAAGAGAGAGATAGAGTTAGAGACAGAGTAAAAGAAAGAGACAAAAATAGAAAGAGAGAGGGAGAGAGTGAACGAGATAGATAGTCGTTGAGAGAGAGAGAGAGAATGGGAGAGAGGGAGACAGAGTGAATAGGAGATAGGGAGGCAGAGAGTGAGAGAAGAATAAGAGAAAGAGAAGGATAGAGAAAATAAAAGAGTGAAAGAGAGGTAGAGAGAGATAAATTGAGAGGGGGAGACAGACACAGAGAGTGAGAGAGAGAGAGTGGAGAGGTAGAGAGAGAGACAGCAGAGAGATAGAGAGAGACAGTGGGGAAGTAGAGAGAGACAGTGGGGAGGTAGAGAGAGAGACAGTGGAGAGGGAGAGAGAGAGAGACAGTGGGGAGGTAGAGAGAGAGAGAGAGAGAGAGAGAGACGAGAAGTACAGAGAGAAAGACAGGAGAGGTAGAGAGAGACATTGGAGAGGTAGAGAGAGAGACAGTGGAGAGGTAGATAGAGAGAGAGAGTGGAGAGGTAGAGAGAGAGTGGAGAGGTAGAGAGAGAGTGGAGAGGTAGAGAGAGACAGAGAAACAGTGGAGAGACAGAGAGAGAGACAGTGGAGAGGTAGAGAGAGAAACAGTGGAGAGACAGACGAGAGAGACAGTGGGGAGGTAGAGAGAGAGACAGTGGAGAGACAGTGGAGAGGTAGAGAGAGAGAGACAGTGGAGAGGTAGATGTATGGGAAAGACATCATGTGCTGATTTATTCCCTGATGGTTGTTTGTGATTTGGGCTCATTAGAGCTTCCTACCTCGTCAAATTCCTCTTTTTTCCCCTAGGTAACCGTCTGCCTCTCTGCTGCAGAACCTTCCAGTGCTTTGCTTTGAAAAATGTTTCTGTCATCCAGCATGGCCAAGCATGAGCCAGTCAAGTGCACTTTGCACTGTACGTGTGTGTGTGTGTGCGCACACTTACACACTGTGAGATTAATGTGTATTCTCCTCCCTCCTGAACCTGCCCTTAATCTCTTTTTAAATTCCTTTAAACACACTGAGGCCATGTATTTCTTCGCCACTCGCTACCGTTCCTTTACAACTGCACAAGCACATTAATGTAGTCGAAGACAAACGACTTCACCCATTTCTATCCCTCTACCGTGTGCTAATGCCACACCAATGACCCTAATGTTAGACCTCTAATGTATTACATCATACATTAGTGTGACATCAGCACATTGACTTTCCCCTGCACTGCTGTGATAAAGGGGAATTCCAACAAGTTTTCAAATTTCCAGCCTAATTCAATAGCTGAGCTCATCCAGAATGGGTTAGGTAAAGTAGTGCCTTATAGTCACGCGTGAACACACCACACAGTGTGAAATTCTTTCTCTGTATTTAACCCATTCACCCTCTCTCTTGCTCACTCTGTCTACCTCTCTTTCTCTTTCTCAGTCTCTCTCTATGGGGGGTTGCCTAGTGGCTAGGATACTTAATGGGTTACATCATAGGAAACATCATGGGCTCGAGTCCTACCTTTAACATACCACCACTGTAAATTTTTAGAAGATATGCTAATAGACAGAAGAAAAAAAAAACTTTGTCAGAATTGTGGTAAAATAATGTTTCAGGCATCAGTCAGTGTATTTCTAACCATTCAATGGAATTACTTTCTGAGGGAGGTTTTAAAAGGAGACATATGCTTCCATTCACCTCCAATGTGAACATTTCTGACTTGGTAAGTTGCTCTAACACAGAGACTTCCTCACCAAAGCCACTCTAAATTATTTCTTGAAAGATATCATTTAATAATGAAGACCTTTTGAAAAATCGATGTATTTCCCTTTAACATGAGAGAGAGAGAAAGAAAGAGAGAGAGAGAGGGTGACAGACGGAGAGAGATGGAGAGAGACAGACAGAGAGAGAGAGAGAGAGAGAGAGAGAGAGAGAGAGAGAGAGAGAGAGAGATCTGTTCAGGGACTGACTCAGAGGGAGGCAGAGTTCATTCAGGACTAAACCTCTCCTATCCACTTTTTCTCCAAACTTCCAGTCCTCCAGTGAGCAGTAAACCAAGGAGAACATTATCAATCATGCAGAAAAGAGAAAGAAAGCGTCTGTTATGGAGCCGTTAACACATGTGGATTTAAATAATTACTTTTAGGCACAGAGATCAAGAGCTGGGACCGAGCAGTGCAAGCTGAGCAGGAAGAGTTATTACAAGAGGTATAGAATTATTCTAGTAGTTTTATACACCAGATGAATGCAATTACCTAATTCTGTAATTAATCATAGTTATTCGGAGTATCACATTTAGATTCAATTTCCTTTAACATGTTCTGATAGTTTACTCAGTAAGAAAAACAAGGCAAAATACACAAGATTTCAGAGACTGAACATCAGTATTAACTTTTCATTAAATACAGATCAGTCACTGTGGTAGTGGGGATGTAGAGTGTGGGGCGCACCTGCAGGAGCACTGAAACCAGGTTTATTAGGGACAAAACAGGCAACAGGAAGGATTTAGAGAACTAAACAGAGACTTAGGCAAGGTTCAAACACAGTGAGGCTGTGCCAGGACCACCCAGGGGACCATGTGCTCACTGACGGGCAAAAGGTTAAAGGTGGCATTTGGCGGGCGCTCTTATCCAGAGAGACTTACAATCATTACAGAGACAGTCTTACAGTCATTAGTTACAGAGACAGTCTCACAGTCATTAGTTACAGGGGCAGTCTTACAGTCA
>JBBPDC010045507.1:0-11615 GCA_037974485.1 Hemigrammopetersius urotaenia
ACATGTCAGTCAAACGGCCTTATGGGCGGGCCTTGGCCAAAGAAAGTGGCTATGAATTCCAGACCTTCAGCCATCAGGCTGAAGGTCTGGCTACGCGAGACTAGGCCCAGCCCAACAGTATCGTCCGCAAACTTGATAATGGGGTGGAATCTGATGTGGCGACACAGTCATACGTGTACAGTAAGTACAGCAGGGGACTTAAAAACACAGCCCTGAGGAGCTCCAGTGCAGAGAGAAATAGAGGGTGAGACATGTTTTTCCATCCTCACTGACTGTGGTTAGTCTGTGAGAAAGTTGATGATCCACTGGTCTGTGTTCCAGATCTCTCAACTGAATGAAGAGCTTTGAGGGGTTATGGTGTTAAATGCTGAACTGTTGTCCACAAACAGCATCCTAACATTCCCCTGCCCATGTCCAGGTGACATAGGGTTGTGTGCAGCAGATGGAAGATGGAAGTACTAGCCTTAGTCTGATTTCCCCAACGCCAGCAGAGACTGAGATCTATAACAGTCCTTAAACCGAGTGTAGCAGTGGTCCAGTGTCCTTGTGCCCTTCATGGGTCAGGTGATGTGCTGGTTGAGGTTTGCAAGAGTGCGCTTAAGATTTATTAAAGTCTATTAAAGTCACCCATCACAATGAGCGGCACTTCCCGATGTAGTGCTTGGTGTTGTATGAGAGCCTTGTGTAGTTCACATGAGGCAATATCCGAGTCCAGAGGAATTCCAGAGGAAGATAAAATGGGCGACATTAATTATCAGCAGTTCCAGGTTGGGTGAGCAGGATTGTGTGAGGAGAGAGGTGCTCCTCACATGGTCGCACCAGCTGTTGTTTACCGTCAGACACACTCCACCACCTCTGGCCTTCTCTGATTCTTCTGTCCATGTGGTGCACTGAGAAAAACTCTGCCAGTTGTATTGCGTGGTCCTATTCAGCCATGTCTCGGTGAAGCAGAGGAGGTTGCAGTCCCGAATGTCTCTCTGGAACTTAACTCTGGCCCTGAGGTCACCAAGCTTGTTCTTGATAGACTGAACATTGGTTAGCAGGATGCTTGGCATGAGAGCGTGATGTGTGCAAGCCCGTAGCCCGCACGTCGGCTTGTGTCTCTCGGGGGCGTCGCTTTGGGTCGCGTCCTTTGTCCTCCCTCAGGATCTCCTTCAGCCAGGTAGGATCCAGGGTAACAAACAAAGATAAGTTCGTATATTGTAGACCGATAGAAATGAGTATCTATATTGTATAGGATATATGTTATTGCCATGTTGACTGAATGAAATACAGAGGGAGAGTGTTCATCACGGCAGCTGGCCTCACTGGCGCTGGAAGCTATAAAGGCCCATATTAAAGAATACCGTCACACAGTTTAACTGTTCTAATAATTCTGTAACAGTGCTTTGATGTAACTCAACTTTCTCTAACCTCATAGGCATTCCAAGAAGAGATAGCTCCCATCCAGGATAGTGTAAAACATGTGAATAAACTGGCCTCTACATTTCGATCTCCTGGTATTCAGCTATCGTCAGACAACCTAAACAGAATTGATGACCTCAATACACGATGGAGACTTCTGCAGGTACACACTGCATTGCCATATATTGGAGAATGAAGTGTGAGGACAGCTGCACAAGCATAACACAAAATAAACTGTTAAGCATTTGTATAACAGCTATGGCAGGTATCTCTGAACAAATAATCACTTGAATTAAGAATAATGTCAAGAAATCTGTGCAACAAAGTAATCTCTGATTGAAAATGCAAATGTTGAAAGTCAAGGACATATCATTGGACAATTGTGCTGTTAGACCTGTTTCAAAGGTTCTTAGTTCGCCCTAACACCCATCTTTACTTTTTGTCTTTTATTAGATGTCTGTTGAAGGACATCTGACTCAGCTTACAGAGGCCCACAGAGACTTAGGACCCCATTCTCAAAATTTTCTACAAGGTGATAGCTTTGTTATTTTGCATTATGGATGCAAAATCATTGTCATATGACATGCTCTTCAGCCATTATACAGTGTATCCCATGTAGTAAGCAGTGGGCAGTTGAAAAGATGAGTAACATCCCAGACAATAGAAATTAGGAGTAACATGATTGTTTTTGTTCTGCTTACAGCCTCTGTACAAAGTCCGTTTGAACGCTCCGTTTCTCCCAACAATGTTCCGTACTACATCAAGTGAGTATTTCCAAGATCACTACGTTAAATTATTTACCTAATTTACCATTGCCTACATCTTATGGCTGTTTAAAGTCATTGAGCTCTTCAGTAATGCACTGCTAGTGTTTGTCTATGGAGACCGCAATGCTGTTCTTAACCTCTAACACCCAGTTCTTAACCTCTAACTTAAATGAAAGGCCAAGAGTAAATTGTTTGTTTAAAAGATCATTACAATGTCCATAATGTCCTCATTGTCATGTTGTGCGGTTACGGAAGATGCAACAGCAGGATAGACTGCAGAACAAACAAGAACTTAGAGCTCCAAACGAAACAAGTCCTTCACAACACAGGTGCAAGTTCCTGAACACAGAAGTCTGTCCACTGCCAGTAGGACTAAGGCTTGAATCGTACAACCGCTCTGCTGATGGAGGTGTGTGCTCCTTCCCACACCTGCTCCACACGCCGATACCAATCATTCACCTCGGGCACCTTGGTTGGCTTGCCATCCCAAGGGCAGAGTGGGGGTTGACGCACACACTCTAAGAGTCGTGCTGGTGCCCATGGCAGTTCCTGAACTGACCGTTCAGCCTGACCATTGAACTCCAGGTGGTAGCCCGAGGTCAGACTGAGAGTAACCCCCAGTTTCCTCAGGAACGCGGTCGATGCTCTGGACACGAACTGGGGCCCTTGTTTGGACAGGTTTTCGAAAATGGCACACAGTCCACGAAAATCGGTCCACGAAAAGTGTGGACTTTCGATGCTGGGAGGTCCATGACGAACTCCACATAGTCCTGTGTGACTCCCCCTCCTCCTCTCCAGAGGGCGGTAGCCCAACTCTTGACACACGGCTGTCACTTGTGTATGTGCCGGTGGGGGGGCATTGCACATAACCTGTATCAGCTGTGAAACAGTGGCAGTGAGCTGCTCCAGGCGAGTTTGATGTTCCGCCATGTGCTGCTGGGGCTTCTCCTCATCGCTGGGCGATGGGAATCCTGCTGCAGTGTCCATGTAGTAGCTGCGGTCATCTGTCATGTCGTGCAGGTATGGAGGACACAACAGCAGGATAGACTTCAGAACAAACAAGCTTTTAATGAACTTAATCAGAGAACGAGCTCAGGAGCTCCAAACAAAATCAAGTCCTTCACAACAAGTGCAAGTTCCTGAACACAGAAGTCAGTCCACTCCCAGTAGGACTAGGGTTTGAGGGAGGAGCACACTCAGCAGCTGTCTGAGTTGCCCTAGATACTTTAAAGCATACTCGCAATGGTGGCAAGTAAGGTTGGTCTGGTTCCCATGGACCTGTTTTAGGTGAGAAGCTTCTCACCGACTTCGGCCTGTAGAGACAGAGGGGAGACACAGAGCAGACCATCACTGTCTGCTGTGCATGCCTAAGGAAAGCCTTAGTCTAGCAGAGAGTCCCTCCAGGCTCCAGTCCGCGTTCCACCTGCCACTTGAAGTATAGCTGACGGGAGGCAGGTAGAGCTGGACTGGCTAGGCACAAGTGCCTGTTCCCTTCGTCCCACACAAGCTATAATGAAAACTCACACAGATACAACTAGGATAGGAAATCGGTGACCGCACGCCTTCTCTCCGGAGCGGCTGGATTTCAAGCTGCATCACAGAGACGGGCTCGACACAAACAACCAATTATGAGACTGAAACTATTACACTAAACAAGGAAACACTTAACTTGAACACGAGAAAGGTGTGCCTGTAACGTGCAGAGTGTTCAACCTCTACACCTGGGGGGCATTCCATGAAACAGGATAAAGAGAACGTCTGGCTTATTTCAAGTGAAAGTAAGTGAAAGTATGTCAGACTTTCCCTGAATGCATGTAATACCCCCCCTGGGGTCCCCCGGCAGAGAATACAGACAAACCAACTCTTGACATCACAAAGACATGTGTACACTTAATACTGGGAGCATGTCCAAGGTGGCCCAGACGTGACACTCATGCCATTAGCACAGACACTAATAAGCCACATTTTGTGTATTTGCTTAAACCTAGATTCTGTTACTCATTTAATCCACTGTTAGTACATAAACCTTAAAAATGAGAATGATTATGAATGCATGCTTTTTAATTATTATGAATGCATGCATTTTTGAAGAGTTACCATATATACATGACCCAAGACATCACTCGTCATTCACTAGTCTAATTACACATCCTAACTCTTATGCTGTCATGTTTACATGACAAAACACATATTACACAACACACATCCTTTGTAATGTGAAGGATGAGTGCTAACGAGATTTTAAAAAGATTCTTTGTGAAAGTGATCATTCGGTCATACGTGAACACACCACTGCACACAGTGTGAACAGCACGAAATTCTTCCTCTGTATTTAACCCATTCACCAAGTGAAGCAGGGGGCAGCTACGAACACGGCGCCCGGGGAGCAGTGTGTGGGACGGTACCTTGCTCAGGGTACCTCAGCGGTGCCTAGCGGTCCTGGGGATCGAACCCGGACTTTCTGGTCGCAAGGCGGATGCGTGTGCGTGTGCGTGTGCGTGTGCGTGTGAGCTTGTGGGGTGGAGGTAGCTCAGTGGGTAGGATACTTGCCTCCAGACCAAGAGGTCATGGGTTCGAATCCTGCCTTCAGCAAAAAAAAAACACCACTGGGTCCCTGAGCAAGACCCCTAACCCCAAGTTGCTCCTGGGAGACTGTGCCCTGTAGGTAGGGAATGGAAGTCGCTTTGGATAAAAGCGTCTGCTAAATGCAGTAAATGTAAATGTAGAATCCTACCTTGAGCACCACCTCTGGGTTCCTTAACCCCAAGTTGCTCCAGGAAGACTGCCTACACCTGTACGTAGGGAATGGATAAAATGACTCAAAAGAGAAACCTTCCTTAAAAGCAGGATGAAGAACCACTTGTGTGAACCAAAACTCAAAATAAAGATCTGTAAGAGCATGAGTAAAAACTAAAAAGAGCAAACTTATTGTTTCTGTCTTACCTTATGATGACCATAAGGGAAAAAATGAAGACCATAAGGGAAAAAATTGTAAAGAACCAAGACTCATTGGCAATGCTCTCTAAGAGCACAAAGAAAAATCAATGAGAAGAACAAAGGCTTTCTTGTCTTTTCCTGTTTCCTTTTCTATGTTGTTGTTTACATTTGTTTGCCCTGGCTATGTGTCTGTCTGCTATGTGAGTTTCATTTTTGTTTTGGTCTTAGTCCCTTGTTCTTATCTCCTTCCCAGACCAGGTGTTTCTGTTTCATTGGGGCAGCTGGTAGCCAAGTGGTTAGGGCATTCGCCCTGCGACCAGAAAGTCCGGGTTCGATTCCCAAGACCGCTAGGCACCGCTGAGGTACCCTGAGCAAGGTACCGTCCCCACACACTGCTCCACACTGCGCTGTGTTCCTAGCTGCCCCCTGCTTCACTTGGTGAATGGGTTAAATGCAGAGGAAGAATTTCATGCTGTTCACACGGTGTGCTGTTGTGTGTTCACGTATGACAAATAGTCACTTTCACTTCACTTCACATTAGTTTCCGTCTTCAGTTGTGAATTGTTTATAAACTTCTTGTGAAACTCCTGGTTACCTACTGTTATTGCTTGTCATGCCACTTTGCTTGTGTCTTTGTTATATCCATTTTTTCATATTTATGTGTACCAGGACTTCTTGGTGATGTTTGTATTTTTATTTTATGTTCGTTCATTCGACTTTTTCTGGATCTCACATTTATATTCGGATTGTCTCGACCAAAACCACCTTAGACTATGAGGAAGAAACATTAAGGTGAGCCAAAACTCAAAAAAATAACCCATCATTCTCAAAGGACAAGTATAAAGAAGTTGGTAAAGTTAATTTTAGGATGAACTCCCAGCTGAAGTGATGAGTCAGTAGTGTGAGATGCAGTGAGATCACTGTGATGTGGAAGTGTGGTTTGCCTGGCACAGGGGTGAGATTGAGGGAAAATATGGGGTGAAGCAGGTAAATCACGAATGATTACAACAGCCATATCAATAGGCAGAGACAGAGTGCCTGTAGCTTTCCACCCCCTGACTTTCAGCCTCATTAGCGCTGCCGCAGCAAGCCTTTAGCTCCAGCAAGCTCCTGGCACCTCACACTGCCTTCACAGCTCTCAAATACAGACCTGAGTGTTGTGGAACATGTGAAGTAATGTGTTTTTAAAAATAGTTTTAAAAAAGTCAGATAACTGGGGCATTCTCATATAGTTTTTCTCTTGCATAAATATGATCAAGCTCAGCACAACAGACTAAACGTATAGTTCTGCTGAGTACTTTCTCTTTTAGATCTTTTTCACTTTTATGAAGCTTCATTGTGTACATTGTGACAAAATTTTCAGAGCAGCTCACCTGTAGTATCTGTTATTATGATAAAATCAGAGAAAATATTCAAACCTTGAACATTATAAGTGGCTCACATATTTGTGTGAGATTGAAATAGACCTTTTAGTTCTGTCAATGACCACCTCATTCAAGAATATGTGACTTAAACCTCACAGGATCTGGATTAGTTGAACCTGGGGAGGAATCATCCAGGATTTTAGTCCAGTATGAATCTGCAGTATATGAGGTTTTTTCACAGTGAGTGATTTATAAATAAGCGATTATAATCCAATATAGATCTTCTGTGTTTAGTTTTGCAGTCTGATGGTAATACTTGCAGTAAGTTGTCTAAATCAGAACTGTTTTACACCTACTCACTTCAGAATGTAGACTTTAGAGTGTGTTGCATTAATCCACCCAGTATAGAAACTCGCCAAACAGTGTCATCAGTCTGAGCCAATTGCAAGGCCTCTTTAGGGTCAAGCTTTGCATTAAACAGCCCTGACATACTGCAGTATAGGAGCCAAAGTATATGGAGAGTAAATAGATACATTTTACAGTGTCAACATCTACTCCCACTCCTCCACGCTCCTTTCTTCCAGCATTCACTGAATGCCGAGATACAGTAAGAGTGTGAGAGTGACTCAGAACTGATAGCATGCTGCCTGTAATCTGGACTGTGTAGACTGCTGGGGAATTAGGAGTGTGTTCCTCAGATCGAAACAGTGTAGATAAACCTTGGTGGGTTCTCCAGCCGAGTGTGTCAGTCTCTCAGCACAGCTCCCTCTGTCTCCAGCAGACAAGCAGCTTTAGCTGCAAGCAGCCTCCAGTCAACCTCATCTCAAACAGAGCATGCAGGATTCATAGAGGGGAAAATCCATGGTGCATTTTGAAATTGATTATTTATGAGTTTGTATTTCTATTAGGGCTTAAATCTCATGAAAAGTTATTGTGTGTGCAGCCTGGCAATGGAATTCTTTTTCAGGAAATTTCAAATATATAAAGTAATACAGAAATAATTAACAAAATAAATAGTGCTGGTCAGTGTCGCTGTCATTGGGAGATGCTCCACTGTCTGTGTCCTGGAATCCAACACAGCATACTTTATTGTCAACAGCAGCTGTGATGTACATAATGTGATGAGACATTTCCTAATGGGCCACAGTATAACATATAGCAGCATTCAGCATAGACAAAACAACAATGTACAGTGATGCAACTGTAATATACTGAGTGAACAGGATGTAAACCTTCCAGAGTAAATAGTGTTGCACCATAAGTATAATAATGCCCAGGAGGCAGTTACAGCACTAAACAAGCAATTACAAATAATTTGATAAATAGACAATATAGTAATGTAACTGTGTGAATGGGATTTAAATCTGAGACAGCAACTGAATTTAAATAAGCTTAGTCAAAGTCAAAGTCAAAGTGAACTTTATTGTCATTTCACCATATCACCAAGTTACAGGGAAACGAAATGGCGAGAGCTCTGGATCTGCAGTATATATACAAATACTTAGAAGAATAAGATTTAAAATAAAAAAATTTAAAAAATAATATAGACAGACAAGACAAAACATTGTGCAAGACAAACAGTGCAATCAGACAGTATATATCTATGGTATGTGCAAATGGGTAAGCTATATAAATATACTAAAGCTTAAATAAACCTGGTTTAAGTAAACCTAGTTTAATCTAAATGGTTTACAGATAAAAATCTGTTTAACAAGACAAGCAGACAAGACCCATATATTGTTACATGATTTCAATAAAATGGTGTCTTGCTCCTCGTACTGTGCAGGATTCTCTCTCACAGTCTTAGAGAGAAGAAGAAAACTACATATTTTGGCATGTTAGTCACAGCTGACACTGAAAGAAACTGAAAAATGTTTTCTCTTCATGATAGGTGGGGGTAGTGGGTGATATGATTGAATATGAATATGACCAGGGTCATCAACTAGCAATGTCCATTCTGATTTCAGGTTGAATTAAATTGCAAAACAGCTTAAACTCATTTTGCGATCTTTCAGTCTCTCGCCCCCGAATGCTGTAGAACGTCTCTGCTGCAGCGTATCAGCGTGTCATACCCTTTTCAAACTTATTTTTACTCACAGCCAACTTGTTTGCTTCATCAGCTGTCATGTTTTTTTTTTGTTGTTGTTGAGGAACGGCCGCAGGAGTTGTCTCTGTCTTTGTTGTATTGATTGAACGCAGTGGGAGCAGCTGCAGGCCGAACAGCCTGACAGGCGGAAACACTGCGCCGGTCTTAAAAGACAACCAGCTTCCGGTCAGAGCGATCAACACCCTCTCCACAGTCTCAGTGATCTCAATAGTTTGTTGAAGCTCAGTGCAGGAGATGCCCACCAAAAGAAAAAGAAAAATGATTGTTTCATTGCTTTCTTTTTCCTCTCCCTATAAAATCTTTTGTCTCAATTGTTTGTTGAAGCCAAACTACTTGCAGTGCTGAGCTGCACACTGGGCGCCCATCTGAGAAGAAAATGAATGATATTTCCTATATGAATGCCTTCTACAGCTGAACTGTTTGACTAAAGAATTTTAGTCAAACAGTTTAACTTTACAATAATACTCCTCTCATAAAGGGTTTACAAATTATTCATAATTAGTTTGTAGACAGTTTATACAAAGCTACAAACAAGTAATAACAGTTGTCATACATTGATGTAGGCTCACTGTGTGGAGGATCTGTTTATCTTGTCTCTTTCTGAGGCAGAATGTTAAACTGTCCGCTTTATCAGGTCTTTATTAATGTGCTTCTACCACTAAAACACCAGATCCTGCTAAATAGTGAGCCTTCATCAATGTATGACAACTGTTATCAGTTTATAACTGATTTACAAACTGTTTACAACCTATCTAACATACTATACACCATTTATAAACAAGTTATAAGGGTAGTTTTATTGTAAAGTGGTGCCAGAATTTGTTTCAATGCTTTGAGCATCTGGTAACTCATCCAGTAAAACTGCTATGGATCCACCGCTTCTCCCTTCACCTGAAGCCCATGGCCTCCTATAGGTAAGAATCTCTATTTAGAGATGAGTCTTCTCCCAGTTTCCTTTTCTCTCCTGCATCAAAGAAAGAGTTTGATTAGACTACACATCATGCTGGAGCCACCCCACCACCACCACCACCACAGTGTACTAGCTAATTAATCTCTTTGCAAGCTGGTCACCCAAGGCCATGCACTACATTAAAGATGACTGGAGAAGAAGGTAGCATGCAGGAACAAACTAATTATAGTGAATTATGTTTTACATTGAATGATTCATGGTCTGGGGCTGCAGAGAAATAAGCTGACTGTACTGTATTCCCATTATTATACCGGGATGAAAATGTGCCACTTCTGGACAATAGAAGTGTCTTGTTTGTTGAAATTTCTTGAAACAAGAAGCAAGGAATTCCCAAGCGAAGCTATTTTGGGGGCTCTGGAGGTTTAGTAGTTTAATTTCCACTGAGAACGCATTAATCCACGACACACGGAGACATTTGAAAGAACTCAAAACAATCAGTTTCATGCCAACACTGAAATTCACCTGAAAAGTTGTGAGTGCAACAAAGCGCAAATGCACTTTTCCATTGGTGTCCAGGAACCAATGTGTCCATTTTGAAGTCACATACATTTTAAACACCCAAAATAGGAAAATCATGTATATTCATTTGCTTTGTATTTTATAAAGAGTCTACAGTCACACATGCAGATGTGGATTTATTTGGTCGATTAACAGTGTATTTCAGTAAAAATGTAATAAAAGGAAAACATTATAGATGCAGCTGAGTCAAACAAACAAATTATCTGGCCTTCTTTCAAAAATGTAAAAGAATGAACTTATTTAGGTATGTGTGTCATGTTCTCTCTATGTCGTCCCTTTTTTTGGCTCATGTTGTTGTTTATATTATTTGTGTGCCTTTGTTTATATGTGTGTTCCATATGAGTATGTTTTAATCTCAGCCCCGCCTTCAGCCCCGCCCCTTGTTATCCTGTTCACCTGTGTCTAGTTCCAGTCTCCGCCCCCACCCAGGTGTTTCTCATTTCCCTAGTTAGTATAAATCCCCTGTGTTTCAGTCTGTTAATCCTTTTTCGACTCTTCTCTTGATAAAACTCACTTTTGGAACTGTTCCTGGCGTCTTGGTTGTTTATTTCTCTCTTTGTTTCTGCTGTGCTCCTGTTCTTGTTCTCCCTTGGACCGGCTTGTGTTTTTCTATTGTTTTGTGTTTTGGTGAAGATAGGGCCTCTTGTTTTTGTTTGTGTTTTTGTTTTCCTTTTTGGCATTAAACCTATTGGATCTCATGATTACATCCTGACTGCTTTAACCCTCAAATATTACAAAATAATGAATCATGTTCCAGAAACTCCTGAAAATGTACAATCAAAATGTAATCAGAACCTCATTTTTCATATTTTTGGCTTTTGTGAAAAATTGATGTCAGCGATATCAGGTTTCTGCCAAGAACTGCTCACAAGGCCTGCATTATTTATTCTGAGGGTGCAATACGTGACATTAGTTTGCACTAGTTTGCATTCTCCATGTACTCCATGTTAAACACTAGCTGACGACACTAGAATGCTAGTGTTCTGCCAAACCCAGTTTCCTCCATGGGTAGAAAGCCTCCTTACTGTTAACCAGTCATCTGTGGTAACGTAATCAATCTGTGATATTTCAGCACTCCCACACCTCCGCTGTCCACTTTGAGACGTGTTTGGTGCTGCCTTGTTGCTGCAGAGGTGTTCTTTGTGCTTTTTATTCTAAAAGGCTTTTATATTGTGTCTGTATTATTACTGCAGCAACAGGGTTGAGTGGTGCAAAGAAAAGGCCCAAAGGTAGCCGAGAAAACTAATTTACAGGATGATACAGGGTGGTCTACGTCATGTAACACCTGGTATGAGCTCCATTGTAGATGCTTTTAAATGTATGCTGTGTGCCAGGGGTGTCGGGACAATTTCCAGTGAGAAATGAGGTTCAGTGGAGCTGCACTAATAAGACAATTGTGTGTTTGATGCATAGACAAATAAAACACAAGGTCATTTAACTACTGAATGAGGCTCTCTTCAGCAACCTCCACCCAACACACTCAGTCTCTCCTCAACATCCTTCTCCCAACACACTCAGTCTCTCCTCAACATCCTCCTCCCAACACA
>JBBPDC010045556.1:0-11614 GCA_037974485.1 Hemigrammopetersius urotaenia
GCGGGGTCACGTGACTCCACACGCGGTAGTGCTTTTAAAGGGAAAGTAATCGAAATAATCGACCTGGAAAAATGTGACCGATTTTAGGTTCTGAATGTCAATTTTGATTACTTTTTGATTAATCGCCCACCCCTAACCCTGCCAGTCCAACACAGGGCAGACACACCCAGACAAACCTCGGGGGCCATTTAACATCTCCAGTTCACAAGCCTGACTGCGAGAGAAAACCTCATATATAATAATTATCATCATTTTACTCTGCCGTACCTTAAAGGGTAAAGTAAAGAGAACAGGACGGGGTGTTCTTCTGAAGAACCTGGGTGCCTGGTCTTGCTTTTAGTACTGCAGCCTTTATGAGAGCCGCTGTGGATGCAGCTTTGAATCAGACTTCAGAGAGAGCTCTGAGGAGCTGAAACAGTTCACTACAGGTTCCTGAAGTCGTAAAAGCATCAGTGCGACACATTTAACCTGAATAGAGGCCTTATCTCCTTTTACAACTCTTAATAATGCATGACGTCAGACCTCAAAGCACTGCCAGTGAGTTCAACATTGTAATGGTAATTATCTGACGGAGGTAATTAAACAGTGTTCTCTTTAGATAGAGCTAAAATTTCTACCAGCATTTTCAGGTTATTCTTCTCTTCACTGCAGCCTGTATAAAACACTTGTGGGGACCTTTATTGTAGTGCATGTCCATTAAGAAAAGTACTGAACAGAGTCAGGTAATAAAATAGCGCTTTCACAGCACTAGGACTGAATTATAAATAAATAAGACAATATCTTGGATACATATTTTTCGTGTTGGTGACTAGGGCTGGGTAATATTTATCATTATTGTGATGAATTGTTACATCCTTGTTTGTAGAGTAACATATTGGGGTCTCATGACGCTATTATAACTCTGCTTTTGTATTGAATGCCTTTACTTGAGATCAGCACAGTGAAAGAAAATACACTGAGTTTACTTGGTTCAGATCTCTTTCTCATAAATACAGTCGATTATACCAACAGTTATTGTCAAAAGTAAGCAAACTGTATCACAGGATTGTGATATGCAGAATGATTACAATGGCATTACGCATAACGGTCAAGTCTCATGGTTTGCCTGTGAGACTCCTTGCCTCTGCTGCGGTTTGATGGCTGTTAAGGCTCATGGGTTATCACCCTGTCTGCAAAACTCTAAACGCTGGCGACCACAGCAACAGCTGGTACTGGGATCCGCTGCCTGCTAGATTGTGCCTTCTACTTCTATTGGCCTCTCAGATTAATGCGGTCAATGAATCGGACACCTAAGTGGACAACCAAAACAGATGCTGAGCAAAATCACCATACACAACAGAACAAACCCCAAATGGAGCGTTTACCTTTACTGCAGTGCGAACAGTAATGATTTTGTTAAAACAGGCTTATAAAAAACAGCACAGGACTCAGGACAAAGTAAACTACATACACACACACACACACACACACACACACACAGATCATTATTAGGCTCGGTGATAAAAGTCTGGACTTATGTTTCTTCCCAACGTCTACAAGTGTTTTCTTGGGGTTTTTTAATGCTTTTTTTATATATTAAGTTGCCGTTTACACATATAAGTGCGTGTCCTTGAGATGTTTGGGTCTTTGATCTGCTTTATTATGTCTGAATTGAGAAGAAAACATGCTGAAGGAGTGGAGCTGAAGGTGAACACACTTAAAAATAAGGTTCCTAAATAAGATTGCCTGTAATGTAAACAGTGCATGTCGTTTATCTACAAAAGTTCTACTCAAAGATTCTTTAGAAAACCAAGTGTGGTTCTTCCAATCCAGGCAAACACGCTGTGTAAGTATATGTGATGTGTGTGTGTGTGTGTGTAGGTCGGTATTGGGAAACGGTGCAACGGTTGAGGATTAATCAGTTCTACGGAGCTCCCACAGCCATCAGGCTGCTCCTGAAATATGACGAGAACTTCGTGAAGAAATACGACCGGTCGTCTCTCAGAACGCTCGGATCAGGTGAGGCGATCTTTGTTTTTTTTTTACACTATTCAAAACATCCCACTATACTGGGTGGGTCTTTCATGATGAGTGGATTGATAGTCTAATGGATCTAATGCTTTTACCAGAATTAACTTTTTTCTATAATGCAATCATTGCTTTTGTTACTGTTCGATCCTTCCACATTTTAAAACATTTTTGGCTTATCGGAGTAATCAAATGATTTGTAATTTAAAATAGGGCTGGGCGATTTGGCCTAAAATCAAAATCTCGATTACGATTAATGAACGATTGTTTTATTTACTGTAAATTTTTTTGCCCTCATAGTTCACTGACAAGTTGCTCAGTTGTCTCAGTGTTTAAGCTCTCCGTGCTCGACATGACGGCGGAGTAACGTAACATAACAGAGCGGGGTCACGTGACTCGGTAGGGTTTTTAAAGGGAAAGTAATCGAAATAATCGACCTGGAAACATTTGAGCGATTATAGGTTCTGAATGTTGATTTCGATTACTTTTCGATTAATCGCTCAGCCCTAATTTAAACAGCAATTAAGATGAGGTTTATTAGCCCCATGGGTGGGGAATATGTGAACAGAACAAGAGAAGAAAGTAGAAGCAGCATCACTGTACAATATAACAGAATATAAAACGTATATTAACAGGCTTTGTTAATGTCTGTTATCTGAGTCACACTGAAATTCCAGACTGGGTTCCTCTTTAGTTGCCTGATGAGGAACTTTGCTTGGACTTTAATGAATGTGGAGAAGAGGTCAAAAACAAAATTCCCTGATCCAGTGCCAGTTAAACTAGGCCACTCTACAATTAGTAACTGCGCTGTGATCTCAGCTTCCCTGAGCTTCACAGTGAGGGGAGCTTTGAAAATGTTTGGTACAGCGAGATGTGAACGTTACTGTCAAGGTTGATCAGTGTGTTCCTTGGTGAAAAACTAGTCTAAGAACAGCTGTAGGGATGGATATCATTAGGACTGTACTGATGCTAATATCTATGCTAGGGATACATCGATCGCAATTTTCTTGGCCGATTCTGATTACCGATTTTTTTGGAAGTTTAATCGGCCGATACCGATTTTTCCGATACTGATTTTTTCCCCAGATATCAGAAAATTAGAGCTCCTGCATGTAGTTGACGACATCAACACAGAAAAATGGGTTTCAACTTTTTTAATGTAACATGGTAGTTACTTTCCCTGTTTACTGGTTACTTTTATAATAGTGAACACAAACTAAAAACTAATTTTCTTTAATAAAAAGCTTTATTTTCATAACAAATTTTCTTTACAAATTTAAATGAATAAAATGTGATACATAAACAAATAAATAAATCCCCAAATAAAGCTCAATATAATGCAAATACAACTAAAGTTTAACATAATAAGCTTTAAAATAATAAGGTGCAGTGAGTGAACAAAAAATAACAAGGTACCTCTCATGAAAGCAGGGGTTAACCCGCTCTCGTGATTTACCTCGGGGGAAACAGGGACCAGACAGGCATGCTTCCATGATCGTACTCTCTTTATTATAATCAAACAAACAGAAAATAAACCTGGCTCAAGGGCCGCTACAGGCAGGAACATGAGCGTGGCATAAACAAGGCATGAGAGCTCAAAGTGAGGCGATGGACCGATAACGCTGGTTCACACAAACAGAACTTAAATACAGAACATAATCACTGATACTAAACACAAGACAGGTGGAAACACAAACCATACACGAATATCAAAATAAAAGTCCCAAAAGACTAAATGAAAACAGTGGCCGCTACTGGCCACTGGCCGAGCCGTGACAACAGGCACATTCATAATAAAACGAAAAGACGAGAGACTGAACATGAGAGAATATTTTGAGCGTAAATAGATTTTGTGATGTCTGGCTAATTCAGTGCTTTTCCTCCTTCATTGTCATCAATCAGTTCGAGCTCTTCATAAAAGCAAAATTTGTATGTGTACATTCCTGTGGTTTCTGTTTGCCTTACTATTTTGCTTTTTCTTTCCAGACATATCATTGTCCTCTACTACTACAACCAGTCCTACTATTACATCCAAAATACCCACCACTTTCATTACAGGTACTCTTCTTGTTTATTTCTTTGATTTTTTTTTAAGATTCTTAAAACGTTATACAGTGTTTCATTATATATTTTCTTTCCAGATGGGCTGGTGGAGAAGAAAACAATCTCCCCTCCACAACCTGCTATTGTGTTCATTTCTCCAGTGTCTCTCTGGGTGCTGGGAATTATGCTCTCTATGGCTTTAGTGCTTCTGGTCGTGCTGTTTTACCAGAACAGAATGCTCTGGAGGGGTAGGGAGATCATCTCCAGTCCACACAGGGCACAACCATAAAAAAACACTGTAAAACATACACACACACAGCTTTTTTGTGGCAATATTTCCATACATTTAAGTGCTAAATTATTAAAAATCACAAAGAAAGTGCGTCTTGGGATGGTGGAATGCTGCTGTACTCGGGAGGTTTGAAAGTAGCCAATCAGAAAACACAGTTTATTTCTCCTTGCTGCCCCCGTGGAGTGTCTGGAGTAAATTTAAATTTTGTTGTACAGCTGCTACAGAGATTATGATTCCGATAGAATACAGACTATACAGACTGTATTTTACCTTCTAGCACTTACACAGGAGTTCAGTGTAAACTGTACAGTACAAATACGGGTTTACCTTTACATTTTCCTTCAGGGTAATGTATTAAGCTGAGTCTAAAATAAAATTTAAGTGTTTTGGGAGCATATTTGGGGGCATATTTAGCATTTCACAACAATGCAGTTTTTCACTATTCACTATACATGCTCTTGGAACACTTTTTGCGGGGTTTACTGTATAATATATATATATATATATATATATATATATATATACATATACATATAAAATCAGAGTGCTCAGAGAAAGGTTGATGTGTGGTTTGGTTTCTATGAATGAAAAAAGTCTTACAGTTCAGCTTTAAGTCTTACAGTTTAGGAATTAAGGACAAAACGCAAGACAAATCCTAATGATTTCAAACATGACAAATAAAGAATGTGCACCATGAGAGAGGACAGTAAGGAACATAAATGCTTAATTGTTTATACATTCAGGCATACAGTCAGCACCACTCTGATCCACCTCACTTTAAACAGGCTGCCCACTTGCTCCCATTGCTATTAGTTACCATTACCTGCAACCTGTTAAAATACAAACCCACAAACTGCCAATCACTAAATTACACCAATCACCTAACACAAAGAAAGCAATAATCCCACAGACAACCACATGCCACACCTCACCACAATTTAAAAACATGTCCACACTTATAAAATATTTTTTCACCAGCACTATATTTCTCTCTGCCTCCACTCACAGTGCTGTCAAAGAAGGGGCCAGTGGTGGTCTATGAGGGTCTGAAGAAGGGGCCTAATATAATCTATGAAGAAATTGGTCACAGATTCAACGGTAAAAGATTGACTCAAAGAGGTAAATTATATTTAATGCTACGGCAGTGCACAATTTTGTTTTGTGCATGTGTTTGTGTGTGTGTGTGTGTGTGTGTGTGTGTGTGTGTATGTGTGTGTGTGTGTGTGTATGTGTGTGTGTGTGTGTGCACGCATTATATGTGTCTTTTTTCACAGGAAGTGTCATCTCTGCAGAACAGCATTCTGGATATGAGGATGTGAACGAGGAGCTTCTCTCGGGTAAGAAGATTAGTGTGTATGTTTGTGTGTGTATGTGTCAATGTATTTTTCAGAAATAAATAAATAAATATAATTGCAATGACTGAAAGTTATATAAACAATGAGGCTCGAGTTATGAGGTACTTTCTAGGACTTTTTAGTACTGTCACACATATCAGGGGAAATTCTTGTGCAAATACACACCATAGACTGCAGCACGCAGTGGGACCCAGAGAGGCAAAGACACAATTGCATCTCTGGGTCCCACACTTTGATGCACCAACGTAGTTTTCAGTCAGCTTTGACATCAAACCTTCAATGGCCAGTTTCAATTATGTTATTCAATTATGATTCAATTATGTTATTAATAAAACTGAGGACGGGCCACTGGCGTAGCTCTACAGTCCACCATGCCCTCAGACTGTGGCATGTTGTGTGTGTGGGGGGGGGATTGGCAAACTGCAAAACTCGCATCCAGACAGATATTTTATCATCACCGGATATTTTAATAAATTCAATATGAAATAATGACTGTTTAATAGCTGTTTCTATTTTATTTAGGTGAGGTGCAAACAGTGGACACACCAGAGAACTACGATGATGCCATTACTGCCGGACAGATCTTGAATGGAGTATCAAGTGTGTTTCAGTTTTATAATTTTCCTGAAATCAATCATATATATTGCCATTGTAGCTCGATGGAGAAAATAACTAAGCATACCCTTCAACACTGTTGTTACAATTCTGGAGCTCTAGATTGTAAGTTGTCTACTTGAAATAGTCCCTGCTGGACACAATTCACATGATGTGACCAAGGCTATGAACCTGATCGTTTTGACACTGATAATGACATTTATTTGTATATTTTGAAAGGGGATGTGGACATTTATGATGATGCCATCAGAGAAAGTTCAGCAATTACTATAGGTTAGTTTTGTTTTGTTTTTTTTAATTGAAAAACGTCTTAACAAGTGTCAATTTGGTAATAAAATATCCATTGTTGCTCACTACCTCCAAAAATTGCAGAATACACACCAGAAGATTGGGATGTTGACACCAGCCCTGGACAAGACTTAGAATCTGCAGCAGGTAGGACAGATTAAGCATTTTCTCTATACTTGTAAGTGAACTTGTATAATGAATTGTAATTACTAATGTTCTTTTCTTTTCAGACTACGATGATGCAGAAGAGGTTTTTCAAACAGATGGATAGTTCACAAGAAGGAAATGGCATTAAAGTATAAACACAATCAAAGTCGTTCTACAATTGTTCTATTACATATTCTCCTAGACCCCTTTGCCACCTTAAGTTTTTAGAATTTGTTTCTGTTGAAGTAAGCAAGCATGCCATTCAAATTAAAACTTTAATTTAACTTTAATTATTTCATTCAAAACTACTTTTAGTTTATACATTAAGTGGCGGGTCATTTAAACTGGAAATAAATTACTTTGGTTTGCAGTTTTCTTGCATAAATTATACATTCTCTTTGATTGTATATTCTGACAGATTTAAACATTTCAAATTCTGTTTATTTATTCATCTACTTGCTGACATTATTTGCTTACTTATCTGCTGTAGTTGGTTTGTAGTTATAGTTGATTGAGCAGCAGTTAATTATAAGGTGTGGATTGTGCACTGTTGTAAAATGGAATGTCCAATCCAAAATGTAATGTCTAAAGCAAGTCTGAAATATTCCTAGGATTTTCCTTTAGTAGTACTCAAACTGCTTATTCTTCTTGAATTGAAAAATAAAGTGCTCCAAAACTCTTAGTTATTTTTTTTGCTTATAATGATCCAAGTTACTCCCAATTGTAGACTTATCTTTACTCAAGTCTTCAGATGTTCCAGTTTATGATGTTCTAGTGCAAATTATTTTTGACCATTCCTGGGTTCTTCACCCTTATTGCATCCTTTCAGTCCCACAGTATTGAAATGTCACAGGTCTCACAGTGTGTTTTTCTACCATTGTGTCCTTGAGCAAGACAGTCGCTCTGGATAAAAGCATCAGCCATATGCTCCCTCGCCCCTTTTAGCTCACCTTTACTGGTTCCATAGGAATTAAGAAGGTACTGCTAATGGAGGTAAGGTCTTGATTAATTAATTTATTGGTCATCATTAGCAACTGCGACAACTTCTATAAAACAGAATTCTTGACATTTTACTGGTCTGGAGCATTTAAATGTGCGTTAACAGCTGCAATGATCTTAGAGATCAATCTGGGAAGGGTTATAAGGCCATTTCCAAACAATAGGAAGTCTATCATAAGAAAGATTATGCACAAGCGGAAACCATTCAAGACACTACCCAGGAGTGGACATCTCAGCAAATTCCCCAAGATCAGTTATTTCAGTATGATTAGAACTGAACAAACACTATTTGCTTGGGAGGGTTGCCAGGAAAGGCTTTTCTCTAAAAGCAACATGACAGCACAGCTTAGGTTTGTAAAGTTGCATCTGAACCACAAGACTACTGGAAGAATGTCCTTGGACTGACAAGACCAAAATGGAGATGTTTTGCCATAATCCACAGCTCCACATTTGGTGAAAACTAAACACAGCATATTAGCCCAAACATCTCATACCAACTGTCAAGCACGATGGTGCAGGGATGATAATTTGCACTCTTTTTGCAGGCATAGTACCTGGGCACTTTGCACAATCATGAACTCTCTAATATCCTAAAATATGGGGTCGTCTGTCCGACAGCTATAGCTTGGCCAAAACTGGGTAATGCAACAGGACAATGATCCCTAAAACAAAAGCAAAACTACTAAATAATAGCTGAAAAAAAAGAAACAAAGTGTTGCAATGGCCCAGTCAAAGTTCAGACCTTGATCCAATTAAAATGCTGGCCGGAACAAACAAATTACTATGAACTTCAATGAACTGAAACAAAGAAGAAATTCCTCCCCAAACATTCTTCCCCTGCTCCACAACAATTGAGACACTGATAAAGTGTTACAGAAAACAATTACTTCCAATTATTGCAGCTAAAGCTGGCTCTTCAAGCTAATGAATCATAGGGTGTTAGTTTTTCGTGCATGGCTTCTCCATTTTCTCCAGGACCATCGCCTGTTGGACCTGGCAGGGAGGGAACCCGATGACAGTAGTCACAAATCAGAGCAGGATCCAGAATGAACCGCCCAGACACCAAGACCATTCCCCAGGACCATAGCTGTCCTAGTCTGACTTCCCAGGCAGCTGGAGCCAGTGGTTAATCCTATGCATTATTATGTAGTGGCCAATAAACTGGTGCATGAGTTTCTTGGACTCAGTGTTTGGTGGAAAGCCATACCCTATCACCAACAAGGAACAATCATCCCAGAGGGTGCCGATGGTGATGCTGCTTTATGTACTGTAGGTTGGCCCATTGGATGGCTGACCAGGCAGCGATCCAAAGATGCTGGAATGGGCGACCAACTGTTGGGTCGACAGTACATCAACCTCTGGCTCTTGATGTACATACATCGGAGGTAAGAAACTGTAGCATACCTCAAAATGGCTAAGACCTGTGGCAGAGGAGACTTGCAAGTTGTGGGACAGTTCCGCTCAGATGAGGTAACGGGCCCAGGAACACTGATAATCAGCTGCAAAGCATCTCCAAAAGCATTGTTGGTCGTCTCCATCTGACTGTTCATCTGGAAAGAGGCTGCTGGACAAACCAATCAGACTGTAGAACTTGGTCATGAACTGGGGCCCTCTGTCTGAGACGACATCCTTAGAGAACCCATGCAAGCGGATTATGTGCTCTAAAATTCTGCAGTGGTTGTGGCCATGGGGAGTCATTACCACTCAACTCTGGCAGACTGGTGATGAAATCCAGCCCAATGTGCAACCAGGGGCGATGAGGAACCGGGAGAGGCTGGGGATCTTCTGAAGTGGATTGGACCTGGTGCACACCAAGCATGTCTGGAAGAATTCTTAAAGATCTTCCCCCATGAAGGGCCACCAAAACACTTTTAATGAAGCTGAGAGTTCGACGGGCTCCAGGGTGTCCAGCTTGGGTGAAATCATGATCATGTCCCCACTGCAATACTTCAGACTTCAACGAGGCAGGGACAATGAGACATCCAGATGGGTGTCTGCCAGAGGAGGCTCCAAGGCGTGCGTCTTCCAGCTTCAATCGCAATGGAGAAATGGAGAAATGATCAGTCCAGACTGTAAATGGTTCACCGTTTCCCTGGAGCCAGTGATGCCACTCTTCCAGAGCCTACTTGATGGCCAACAGCTTGCAATTCCCAAACCTATATTTCTGCTGTGTGGGGTTAAATTTTCTGGAGAAGAAACTGCAGGGATTCACTTCCACACCCACATTGGAGGCATCCACCTCTACAACAAAGGTATTTTTCTTGACCTAGATGGAGCAGGAAGGAAGCTGAGGTGAAGAGTAGGCACAAACGATGATAAGCTTGAATGGCTGATGAGTTAAGGTAAAATGACATCTGAGAAGGCTTAATGAGAGGTGCCACAACTGAACTCAAGTCCCAGATTAACCTCCTACAGAAGTTTGTAAAACGCAAGAAGCATTGGAGCTGTTTAAGTGTCTTGGATAGGAACCAATTGCACACAGACTTCAGCTTATGGGGGTCCATTGCCCCACCTTTAGGGATTATGATAAAACCCAAGAATATGGTGGAGCGCTAATGGAAAGCCCATTTCTCCGACTTACAGTAAAGTTGGTGGGCCATCAACCTCTGGAGCGTCGCTCTGTACTGCTGGATATGTTTTTGGAATAGATCAGTATATCATAGAGATATACAAAGGCTCAGCGACTTGTCCCTTGTCATTAATGAACTGTTGAAAAATCGCCAGACTATCATACAGTTCAAAAAGCATAACTACGTTCTCATAATGATCAGTTGGAGTGATGAAAGATGTCCTCCACTCATTATCCTCTCTGATGCGCACCAGGTTATAAGCACCTTGGAGGTCCAATTTTGTGAAGGCAGTAGCACCAGAGAGGACATCCAGGGCGGTATTTGTGAGTGGAAGCGGGTGCCTATTCTTCACCATAATACAATTGAGCCCCTGATAGTTGACACATGGACGAAGACCCTCGTGGCCATGGGAGACAAATAGGGCCAAATCGTCCCCTGATGCAACCCCTCATTAATATCGTGTTCCATGGCCTGCTGCTCCATCACAGAAAGACTCTCTGCAGCCTCTCTGTACCGTGACCTCCAGGCCTCGCACTTCCCTGAGCACATCCTGGCCCTTGCCTTGAGACAAATCTCCTGACTGTATGGAGAATCTTTTGAAGAATCTTTAGTTTTGTCCATGAGATGAGCGGATCATGGTGAAGGAGCCAAGGGGAGACAAGAGGAGGAGAGGTGGGGGTGGTGACCTAAAATTGGATGCTTTCAGTGTGCTTGCCAATGGTGAGGGTCAGTGGAAATATCTGATGAGTGTATTCACGAAGGCAGCAGAGGTGATCCGTTGGTGACTCAGGTGAATGTGAGTCTGGTTAATAAGCCAAGAAATGGAGGAGTGATGAAAGATATCACCAACAAACTAGGTAGGATCCCCCCTACTCACCTGGTCTGTCCGTTTACTGGTCGGAGAGGACAGATGGTGTTTGGGTGAGGCGCAATAGGGGCAGAGCCCCTCGCAGTAGTGCCTGTCTCTCTCCTCTTGAGACAGAGAGGTGCACCCTAATTGCATGGGTTCCCCCCGGCTCCGGAGTGATCCACAGCGGTGGAGAACTGACTACCACGAGCTCTGAGCTGGTAAAGACAGAGAATGATGTTTGAGTCTGTGGAGCTGCTACAGGGGTGGCCCGAGGGGTAGGCCTTGAGCGAGAGCTCATTTGTTGGTCCACTCGAAGGCAGAGTTGAATAAGGCCATCCACGGTGACTGGATGTTCTTGCCCAGGTGTCAGAGAGAGTGATCAGTTCTTCCCATGAAAGTTGACTAACAGAGATGAGTCACAGAGACGTCTTATTTACTTGCGCAAGGG